>VIAB01017804.1:24072-48157 GCA_009801035.1 Oophaga pumilio | reverse complement strand
GTGTATGTTTAATTTTTTTTTATTGTTTTATTTTGAATGGGGCAAAAGGGGGGTACTGTACTCAAAGCGGGGGATACTGCCAGCTGACGTACTATTCCAGTAAGGGGTTAAAGAGAGTGTGTGATGGGAAATGACCCGGTGTTTACTGTGTTTGAATCAGGTTTTTGTGTTACATATATTGAAAAAAATGGCTTTTTTTTTTCTTGGCAAGATCTTCCTAGAAAGCAAAATTAGTAATCTTGCAGTTCTCACACTGACCACTGGGGCTTTTTTTTAAGACTTGTACTTCCTGTCCTTTCAGGAAGAGTTTTCAGCAGGTTCTTTATCATCAATCATCATCGTCTCCCAGTGATCAGCGTGACCAGGCGACAATGATGGGAGTTATCATCAGCGTAACACGTACCGGCACCTGATAAATAGCGGTACAGTTCACGCTGTTCCCAGGCATCGGCTGCTGAAGGCAGCGCTCAACATTGTTGCCTGAACTTCCTGTGATTATCGCTGCCAGGTGACAATAAATGGGAGTTGTATTTAGTACCCGCTGTGTACATCGTGTGTAAAATGGTTCGGCTCCCATGTAATTTTGATAACCAGCAGAGGAAAAGCTCCGTGCTGGGGGCTGATGTTACTAATATGGGAAAGTGGACAAAGCCCCAAAGATTCTCAGGCTATTAATAACAGCTCCCAGCTGTTTGCTTAGTTTTTACTTGTGAATTTACAGAGGACCCCAGAAAAAAAATGAGATTGGGTTCCCCCTAACCAGCCAAGGGTAAACAGACAGTTGTGGGTTGATATTAATATCCTGGGAAGGGGCCATGGATATTAGCCCCCTCCCACGCTACCAACATCAACCCTCACCAGCCCCAGAAATGGCGCATCAATAAGATGTGCCAAATCGGGCTCTTAGCCTCACTTTTCCCACCTGCCCTGGTACGGTGGCAAGTGGCTTAATAGGGTTGGGGTTGATTTCAGCTTTATATTTTCAGCTGATATCAAGTCCAGGGGGGTTAGTAATGGAGAGGTGTCTATCAGACGGCCATATTACTAACCCTATAGTCATATTGTAAGAAAGACACAGGAAGAATAAAGTCTTCAGTGACCTACAGTGATGTCATGAAGGTTAACCCACTTCATCAGGCCACTCCCACTGAACTGGGCATGGGAACAGCTTCAGTGACCTGTGGTAACCTCAATGACGTTACCGCTTGTCACTGAAGCTGCTCTCTCAAATGGGACAAAAGGATTATCTTCTCGTCAGACAGGTGAAAAAAATACTGTTTTATTATTTTTTGACGTCACCATTGGTCACTGAAGCTGTTCCCATGCTCAGTCCAGTGTGAGTGGCCCGATGAACAGGGTTAACCTTCATGACGTCACCGCTAGCACAGTGAGAAATTTCACGGAGCTAATGAGCACAGCTGCCAATACAAAGCTGGCATCAACCCCAAGCCTATTACCCCACATGCCATCGCCAAAGTGGGAAGAGAGAAGCTAGGCACCAAATTTGGCACATCTTATTGATGCGCCATTTCTGGAACAGCTGAGGGCTGATGTTGGTAGCCTAGGAGGGGGGGACAATATCCCTGGCTCCTTCCCAGGCTATTAATATCATCCCATAGCTGTCTGATTAGCCTTTGCTATTTTTTTAATTCTTTATTTTACACATGATGTACATAGAGAATGCTGAATACTCCCATCATTGTCGCCTGATCGTGCTGAACTCAAGGAGACCAGGCGACGATGATGAGAGCTGTCTTCAGCACACGGGGCCTGGGAACAGCTAACTGTACTGCTTTTCCCAGGTGCCGGTACGTGACACACGGACACACAAACGGCACATGGATGGGGACACACGGACACCAAACGGTGAATGTGATAATGCACACACTCAGGGAGAGACCTGTCAGTGTAGGGGAGTGTGGCAGGGAGAAACTATTGGGGACCGTCCTTTGACTTGTGAGCAGAAAACACATAGCTCCCCATTCATGAGGACCGGCATTATTCACTGCAGTTTGATGAGGAGTCTGATGCTCCCGATTCATTAAGAAGCGCTCACGTCTTAATGAATCCGGTGTGTCTGACGGATGGTGTGCGCCTCCGTGTATGCCTCGCCACTAATCTTATTCCAGTCATGGATTGGAGTGAGATTTGTAGTGTTAGGAATGCCACCACTTTTCATGAATATGACAAGCCGAGTGGGTGGTCGCTACTGCCCACATTGTCGGAGGTTGATGAAAATGGTGTTAAAACAGCAAAAGTCACAATATTTTTGCACCAAAATTTTATGACTTTTTTTTACATCAGAATTTTGCTGTAAAAAAGTTTGATGAATCAGGGCCAATATCACTTCAGAGTAATACATGGCTGCGATAAAGCAGCCGGCGTCAGATTCTTGCTGCCTGCAGTTTGTTGCAGGTGACACAGGTCTCGCTGCCGTCACAAGCAGGGGCAGGGGAGCTAATCAGCACTGAGGAGGTACACTGGGCAAGAGTAAGTGCAGGACGCAGGAACAACATATGCAAAACCTTCTCTGTACTGATACTCCCTGGCTCCTGACCTGTGCGCCGGCTATCAAGGCCACCAAGGCGTACTTTGCCGAGTCTGGTGCTGAGCTTACCGGGACTTGTCTGGTACCTCAACCTGCCTGAGACACCTTTTTATAAGCCATCAGTTGATATTATTTCTCACTCAGTGGCAGGATTGCTTCCTACTGATAGTTACTGATAGTTTGCAGCTTTTTGCATCTCTCTTTCTTCATTTGTTAAATACTTTTTCCCTGTGTCATTTCTCATTATTACACATAAATTAATTTATGGACATCTGTGGTTTGATTTCTGTGCCTGTGTGGATTGGATGGGTCATTACCGACATCTGGTGAGAATTTCATGTCAATAGCCCCTTTCTTCTATGATGTATTCTTTTTTAGTGGTGATTTTATGTTTGATGAAATTGAACTTGACGCTATACATTGTAGTGGTTATCACTGTATGGTGGCTCAGTGGTTCACACTGTACGGTGGCTCAGTGGATAGCACTGCAGCCTTGCAGCGCTGGGGTCCTGGGTTCAAATCCCACCAAGAACAACATCTGCAAGTAGTTTGTATGTTGTCCCCGTGTTTGCGTGGATTTCCTCCTGTTTCCCTCCACACTCCTTCATACTGATAGGGAATTTAGATTGTGAGCCCATTTGGGACAGTGATGATAATGTGTGCAAACTGTAAAGCGCTGTGGAATATGTTGGCGCTATAAAGATTATTATTATCCATATTATTAAATATTGAGTACCTTGGATATTGATTTTTTTTCATTTATTTTTTGCGGCTGCGCTTCCTTTGTGCAGCAGCAGATGGCAGTAAGCACACGTAAGAACCCTTTTTTCGTGTGGTTGTCTCCTGCACATGGTCCTGTGCCTCTAGGTCAGTGATGGCAAAGATCATCATTATCTTGCATGCCCTATTAGATACAAATCTTCATGGCTATCAGGAAGTATTTATACATTCACTTCTGCCTCATTAATGAATTTTGCTTGATTTTATCTATGGGTTGATTTTCAGCGTTTCCGCATTTGTATCTCACTTCCTGTTTGCTCACAGTCAGATGCCGATTTCTACTATTTTCAAAGGGAATCTGTCACCGGGTATATGCTATGTAATCTGAGAGCAGCATAATGTAGGGGCAGAGACCCTGATTCCAGCAATGTGTCACTTACTGTCGGCCGCTTCAGGGTTCGTAAGTGAAGTGTTCATTCTTCAAGCGACTTCATAGTGCAGAATAAGACGCTGACAAGAACTTTGTAGAGAAACTGTTGAAGCCACCGTAGGAGACAACCATCAGCGTGTTCCTGAAGCAGCTTCTCCTGGCAACTTTGCCGGCATCTGAAAGACGCCATGTGCGCACAGAATCTTTTTGCTGAATTTTCAGAGGAGAAGCTGAGCAGAAGCTCCAATTTTTTGAGGAATTTTGAGATTTGAAGGAGGATTTGGAGAGTTTCTGCTCCAAAAAACTCCTTGATAAACTCTTTGTGCACATACAGTAGCCTTAGAGTTTGTGTATGCTGCGATTTTTTTTGCTGAGTTTTTGAAGTAGAGAGTAAATGGAAATTCCCAAGTTTTGCAAAACTCAGTGTGAATACACCCTTAGAGATAGCAGAAGGGAGGGAGCCTGTAGATGGATCTGCAGTGGGGAAAGTTAAAAGAGCAGAAAAAACAGGCTATAAACAAGAAGGAAAGGACATAGGTCCAAAATAGAATCGGTGCTGATATATGAGAACACTGGATATACACCGAGCTCACATCCAGCCTGTATTACAGAGAGAGACGCTCCCATGAGAGAAAAATGTGAAACTTTGAACAGGCTGCAAACTGCATATCAGGAGGTCTGAAAATGAATGTAGTAAAGAAGATTTAAGACTGAAACTTAGTACAATTTTATTAATTAAAGACAACCAGCAAAATATGTAAAAAAAAATTTTTTCCATGTCAGAGGTGTCAATAGTTTGTTTTAGGGAACCCATCTAAACAATTATGTAGACAGCATGGTGTAATAGAACAGGAGGAGCTGGCAGGTTAATATATAGGTTTGTGGGAAAAGATTCAGTATTATTTTTTTTCTCACCAGTCCTTGCTGATTTGGGGCTTTTCAGTCAAGTGGGTGGTCCTAGTCAGTGACTGACAGCTTCCTTTGTGTGGGTGTGCACAGAGATCAGTGATGCCTGATGACAGGTTCTCTTTAAATTGTTACCATTGCATAATGAAGATCTCTTCTTTTATAGGGAATCTGAGATCTGGATTTTCCCCTAGAAGATGTTATCAGCGTCCTATTACCCCCTTTAATGATGCTTGAAGTAGCCTAAACGCTAAATGTAAGTGTTTAAAAAGTAATTTTAATTGTCCCTGCTAGCGGTCACCGGACTAGTCCAGGATTGCTGTCATTAATGCTGCTGCCCAGATAGAGGGTGGGACGTCCACACCAATGTAAGTGACATTGCAGAGTGTGCACGGAGGAAGAAGAGAGGGACGGCGTCTCCTCCTCCCTGCAAACTCCAGGATGTCAGTCATACTGCTGTGGGTGCTGCCCCATGCAGTGGCATTGACAGCAGTCAGTGGCTATCTGCCATTCAATATATGAAGCTGTCACGCTCGGGTCAGGAGAGCCACGGTATTGCTGTCCGATCTCAGTACGATTTTCACGGATACCCTTAGTGTTGTGACCCGGTGATGGTAAATATAGGTTCCCTTTAAGCAGTGAATAGGCATCACGGGTGTGTCACGTCCTGATGTGAATCCTGGAGGATCTGGGATCAGAAGGTCACAACGTTTATTAGATCGCAGGCCCTCTTTAGGATCCATTTGTCCTTTGCCTTGAATTGGAGTGGATTTATTTTCATTTGATGCTGTCAGGGTTAAGGACACTTAATCTTCTGGCTGTGAACTTGGAGCTTGACTTCTCAGCTGCAGCACTTTGTGACCATTCCCTTCCACTAAGTAAGCTCACATTTAGCTTCATTCCTTGCTGGTTACAGATCTTCTATACTGACCTCTTTGGAGGAGCACATCTCTGGATAAGCTGAGGTGTTCGTTCCTGTTGCAGCAGTGAAGTTTCCTGTTGGAGAAGCTAAGGATCGTTATTTGTTGTGTCTTTTCCCACTGTTTGTTGTAGCGTCCTCATGTTGTCTTTTTGTAGTATTGGAACTAGTGTCTCGCTGGCCTGCGTACTAGACTGAGTAAGTACAGGGCCAGCGAGGGCATAGGCATGTCATTGCGCACGGGGGGAAGGACCTGTCTAGGGACGATAGTGAGTGAATAGATCAGACTCAGGTTTATGTTGGGAGGTGACCCCTCTCCCTGCTCCCCATTGATCGCCAGGGTCTCCCTGTACATCTTCCCTGGTGTTCCCCTCGTGTTGCACCGCACACTGGGTGTCTTCTCGCCGCCTGTGTGACAATAGGTTCAATAGTCACACTTGGGAGGCTGGAAACCTTGTCCAGGAGATAAAAGAAAAAGCATATGCACTAAAATAATGAAACACAATCCTGCAGCGAGGCTAACGAATAGAATGGCTTCACCTCAATTTTGCTTGCTGGTAACGTATATTTCCTTAAAAGTCATGGGCTCACAACAGGTACCAGAAATGTCCTTTATTTCCAAATCTTTTCTACACGATTTATACAAAATTCACTTCTTATAAGAAAAAACACGTAATGTAAGAAATCGTAAAAAGAGATAAAGTAAAAAAGAAAACTAGTTCATAGAACTAATCACATGTATATCTAGGAGATTTCTACACAAAACCTATTATCAGTGGCGTAACGTGAAGCTAGTGGGGCCCCAACGCAAAATCTCCCAACAGGGCCCCCAACTATCACGGCTCTTTAATAATAGTCGTCATCCTATATGGGCCGAAGGGACCTTTTTGTCCCTCCGAGACTGCAGAGCCCTGGTGCAACTGCAATCCCCGCACTCAATTACGCCATTGCCGATTATGACTGGAGTTGTTGCATACGTGACATATAGGGTGAGATTCACCTACGTATGGCCGATGTAATGCCCTAGGTCATCGATGGGGATCTGTCGTCACAGATCAATGGCTGTATCATCATAGAAAACCCCTTCAATATATGAGCTGCTTGTTTGGCTCCCAAGACCCCCAAGATGGGCGATGTACTAAACTGAGGCTCGAGTCTGATAGAACAAGTTTTGCTGCTTCCTCTGACTTTCATATACCCGTGTCTGTACAGCGCTTGCTCTGGGGATTTGCATTTCGGGAAGTGTCAGTTTCGCCCCAAGCACTTTACAGTAATCTAATATAGGAAAAAAACTCTACTAAAGCTCAGCTGATCTGTTAGTGGTGAATATGTCACCTGCTCTCCATTGAAAGCAGCAGAATTGTGATTGCAGCTCTGCAGTGTATCACAAGTTATAACTCCAGATCAGTAATTCAATGTCTTTACAAAGTTACTTATTTGACCATGTAGATTACCATATAGTCGTGTGCTCTTTGCTTGGTGCATGATTTTAATTACAGTTGACCTACATATTTTCTGCAAAATCATGGGAAACAGAAATCACAGTCATGAAATGTAATATGTGGGCTAGATTATAGGAAGAGCAAAATGAGCAAGGGCAGTGGTGGCGAATCTATGGAGCGTGCACTAGAGGGGGCCCGCAGAGCCCTTCCTGTGGGTGCTCTGTCACCGTTTCGCATCAGTGGCCGGGTGAGGGCCTAGGGTCTCTACCCCTTAGGATAACTTCTCATGATGATGTGTTTTTTTTTGTTGTGTATTTATGTGCACAAATAAACCCAAGTTTATTAAAGTTCCAGGAAAGTAGAAAGGATTTATGTAAATCTTGTGACCGATGTGCTTTACACTGCAGAAAGCGGGCTGCGGGGCGCTTTTGAAATTCGCACCATGTCAATTTGTTTTGTGATAAATATGCCTTGTATTTGCAAATTTTTCCACATTAACTTGAATGAGGTGTGGAGAATTCACATATGTGTTTTTGTAAAATAACTATACCATGTTGGGCCCTTGTGCAGCCCCATAGGATGCACGTATAACATGTCCGCCCCCTGCACGCTATCTATATCGTAGGGAACTACAGGACTGCGATGCTACAGTATCGAATACGAATATAACAGAGGATGCATAGAATACAATCTAGATATATATACCGTACATCACAGTAAAGGCACGCATATTTACAGCAGAGTTTCCATCCATAATGTGTAGGTGTCAGAGCCAGGACGAGGGGTAATGAGAGAAGTTAATCTCCTAAGGTGTCATTGAGAAAAGGAAGGGGGCAATTCATGAGTTAAATAAAAAATAGTACTTTGCGTTTAGCCCATTCCTGACATAAGAGGTATTATTACATGTTATATCGGGTGTGGGTGTATGGAGCAGGCCCAGGAGCTGACCCCGCTCTAAATATGGCAGGTGCCAGCTATGCTACTGGCAACTGCCTCTATCGGCGCTAGCAGTCTCTGGCAGCTGCAGTTGAAAGGGTTGTCCGGCCATGGTGTACAAGTCTGCAGTCATTGTGTGTGACTACAGACTTGTGAATCTTCACATTGCGCACACTACACGCTATGAGGATCTTCCAGTGTTAGCGATTGTGGGATTGTATCTGATTTGATACTTTTGGCCACATTCTGACTAGTCGTGTCCGGCCTCGCTCAATACACTTGCATTGAATGAGACCGCACACATCTAGTCGGCATGTGACCACGTGTATGCAAATCACATACTTGCGGTCCGGTTCCAAAAAATCTCACAGCACTCAATAAGAGTGACTACGGCCTAAGCACCTTAAGGCCAGACAACTCCTTTTTAGTTGCGTGATCCTGGTGGCATGCCTGTTCGGGGGAAAAGAGCAAAAAGAAAGGAAAAAAAATCAACATATCAATATTGCCATTTTTGATCACCCCACCATATCCCTCCAAAAATCCAATAAAAAGTTATTGAAAGCTTCTATGTAATGAAAAATTTTGCCCCACAAAATATAATCCCTTAACAAGAAAATTAAGAAAGCTGATAAAATGGCGGCACAATACAAAGTTCTGAATTTTTTTTCACTACTTAAATAAAAGAAGAACTGTACTTGTTTGGCTTCACCGTAATTGTGCCAACCCGCAGAATCATGGTGTCAGATCATTTTTCCACAAACCTAAAAAACAATGGCTTAGTTCATTTCCCCTCTGCTGGTTTCCAGTACATTATATGGTAAAATAACTAATGTTACAACTCATCCTGCTAAAAGCAAGTCCCCATATCGGTATGAAGATGGAAACAAAACACTTCTGGCTCCTTGACCAAGGGGAGGAAAAAAAGAAACTGGGGGAAAGGTAGATTGGGAATAGGTATAGTGATTACTAGCGGGAGGTGAGAAGAAAGTAAAATAAGTTGTCTATCAGAGAGTTTCCATGCCAGGAACCAGGGGTGGTGGGGAATATCCAGAAACTCCGGCACTAAAATAAGGGGCTAAGGTCACAAAAAGGTTGGGGTCGTCAGTGTTTTCCTACCAAAAGCACCTAGATATAACTTATTTAATAATATCCAACATATGCCATTATGTACAATGCCAAAAAAAGGATTTCATACGTGTAGCAGGGCTGACTTTGTCAAAAGTAGCAGGGATGGAATTGTCATTTGACATAACCCATGGAAATATCATTGCGGGTTTTATACAGAGCTGTACATCTATATCCCAGCAGAAAGATAGAGCCGCTGAGCCGGAGAGTTCCCTGTAAATGATTTGGCTTGTCTAGTACCAGTAATGAGTTCCTTGAAGATTTGGACTGGATCATGGCGGACGTCCTCCAGTACACGGTCGTGGTCATTAGCGCTTCTTGTCGAAACATGGAACCAGCGCCCCAACCCCCGTGAGATCCTGTTGATCCACCATGTCCAGCTCTGTCCGCTGCTTTATACATCACTATTAAATACCAACAGCAAGAAAATCTGCCACGGGAACATCGGACTCAAGGATCTGACGAGCCGACCATGTGGAAACTGCGAAAACAGGCTCGTGCCTCAGCGGCGCAGGTCCTGACAAATGTCCCAGTGATGGCTCGTTAGGGGGATTCGGTAATGGTGATTTTCTGTACAGATTCACACAATTTTTCTGACTCGAAATCATCTTTACTGTTTTCTGAATTCTCCAATGTAATATAACATCCCGAATCTCTTGGACAGTCACTTAGTTCACGTTTGTTTGCAGCGGTGTCAGGGCTGAGCGTCTGTGTTACCGCGTCATTGCCAGCTTCATGTTCACCTGTCACAACAGAAACAGAAAGACTTCTCAGTGACACGTCCTGAAATACGGCGGGAATGCACCACCGCTGAGAGGATATAGTACACCATCTATCTATCTATCTATCTATCTATCTATCTATCTATCTATCTATCTATCTATCTATCTATCTATCTATCTATCTATCTATCTATCTCTATCATCCAGTTCTGATGCTCGTGCCCATTGAACACCCTTTTGGTGGTGATGAGGGACCATCATGAGCACTTTTTAGGGTACGTTCACACACTGCGTATTTGGTGTGGATTCCTACACAAATTTGCATGCAGAAAATCCACAGTATAGCACATTACCAGTTGCATAGATAAGATTCCTGCAGATCTAATTTACACATTGCAGAAAATTCCTGCACAGAAGTTTATATGAGTTGTGGAATCTTGTGCCGAATTCAGCATGGATTTCATTCCTTGGAAAGGGTGAAACCTGTGACAATTCCTCAACGCATGTAATAATTGTGGGTTTTATTGTGTACTCACTGCAGGAAAAGCTGCACTAAATGCGCAGTGTTTGCACTTACACCAACTGTTGCCCATCACAAGACGCTGCGATGCAGAGTGGTCTGACATTTATCATGGCCAACACTGAAGGGATTGTGCAGCTCTTCTCACTCCCATGTTGGGATGTCTTGCTGATGTTGCGGCAAAAGTAGCAAAGATGCATATTTTTGCTGCTTCCAAAGAATCAACTTTAATGGGACCCTGACAGTAGATTCATCTTGTCTGAATCACGGGCCACATGAATCAGAGATTGGCTGTCTTATTACAGCCATGTGTATGTTTTATTTTGAAACTGTCATGAGTCTGGTTTCGAACCCTTGAGAGTTTGTGCCTTGTGGTCGGGTTCTCTGTCCGCCGAGCCACAGCAGATGCACTTTTCTCTGGGTGTTTAGTTATACCTGTTTTAGTCTTTTAGGATGAAAGGTGCTTTCATTTACTCATTTTTCTGCCCTATCCCTTGCTGGTATTTCCTGCTGGTGATAGTCTCATTTGAATTTTAAGCCATGCTTCTTTAGTTTAAGCCAGTTAGTGAAAGAGCAGCTAGGGTTTATCTCTCTGCTGTCTATGTTCTTTTCCCTGCACCTATCTTCTGTTTCTTTTTATGAAGTAGGCGGTATATTCTCTAACAGTATGTACTTAATCCTTTATTTTGTATTTTGTGGTTTGTTTTACTCACTCTGGGATCTCTTTCTAGTCTAACACACTTTCCCTTCTGTAGGTAATTTGCACTCTGCTCTGCCCTCTGGTTATTTAGGAGGAACGTGAAGCGCTTAACGGTCTTTCAGGCAGCCCAAGTCCGAGTTGTCATTGTCTAGTTTGTGTTTAGGGCTATCTCCGCTCACCCAGGAACCACTAAGCACTGCGGGGTCAGGATCTCCAGTGTGTACAGGAACTGAATGGGTCAGTTGCAGTTTTAGTGTGATACTGATTTTGCTGAGTGAGTTGCTACACTATCATAACGGAAACAGTGCGGCATTTGAGAGCAAACCTTGAAAAACCAACTGGAATTTTGTGGCCCTGGCGGCTCCCCAGCTGCTTCTCTCTTGCCTAATTCCCTAGACTGACAGATCTCTATGCACACATAATCAGGGACCTGTCAGTCTAAAAGTGTGGGGTGGAGAGAAGCTGCCAGGGACCTTCCTCTTGCACTAGTCAGCTGGGATACATTCATTAAGACTAGCTTTGTGCGTGCCAGTCGTAATGAACGGGCTCACTGGAGTACATGGCACCTAACTCATTAAGAGACACCCGCCATTTAATGAGTTGGGCGCATCTGTTACCCGATGTGCGCTGCTGCCGGAAATGTTACTACAGTCAGAGACAGGAATACATGTCTGGACTAAGTTATGATACTAAAGTTACTGGGACTGGCGCATGAAAACAGCAAATGTTGCACTATTTTTGACCAACTTCCCAGTTGGACTATTTTTAATATGGGTCAAGGTAGTAATATAGAATAATAATGGTAATGATGTTTTTTAAATGAAATGAGTAGAAATTGAAATTTTTTTCTTACCATCCTCAGCCTGTATGCCTTTTATTATAAATTACAGAATGAATATCTTAAGAGTTAGTTCATACACGTATTACTGTATAGAAAATTGACATTTTTTTCGGCACCTATAATCCCATGAACCTTCCTAATGCTTCCAGCCTGTCCTTATATTAACTTTCCTGGGATTACCTGAAACTCCTATGAAGCTGTGACCTATAAAGTCTAATCCTGAGCGTATTTTCAAAGTCAAGAGCCGCTTTGGTTCCTGCTGAGAAGGAGCACCTGAAGACAGTGGCACGTGTGCAAGTTTTTAGGGTTTGTATGAACACATATTTGTGCGTATTTTATCCTTTTATCAGTCTACACCAAATATTGAAACATTTGCTGTGTAATCTAATGGGAAATCAGCCCGTTCTGCATATACTGTACATATCAGATAAATACTAGTGGAGTTGGGCTGTGCCATGTTGGTTATAGACCATAGATGTTTTGTACTAAAAAAATCTATGGTCCGTTGATATGGTAGCTAAGCTTGTCATTTACCAAGAGGAGAGCAAGGATACCCCAGACATCTCCTTTTTGGTGAAACCATGATTAGACAAGATAAGATGTCAGCTCCTATGTAGAAGAGTCTGGAAGGATAGCTGTCACCTGACTACTATTGTCTATAGTCAACATTACATGGCAGTTGTTGAGGAACAGGTTGACTTCTCCTCTAAGCGGTGTCAGTTCTCAGTGTTTGCCCCTCATCGTTACCCAAAAAAAACTTGCTACTGTACTTATGACCCCCTCATTCTTCTGGTCCCGCTACTTTCTGTTTCAGCCCGAAACAGGTTGTGACTTGTTAAAGGGGGCAGGCTTAGTTAAGCTAGCCCATTTCTCATGCACTACTGGTTTGGAGACTGAGAAGGGACTGGTTTATAAATTGAACTGAACCAGACCCCTTCATCACGTCACGGACACAGCCTCTGTACTTGCAATAGATGAGACCCGTACACCACTCTGTTGTCTGTCCACACTTGGTGAAACCCTCCACAAGGTTGTAACGGTACAAAGAGATCCAGGAATCAGGGCACCAGATGTCCTCCTTTAGGTAACTAAGTATTGATACAGAAAAATCTCAACATTTTGGCCACACTGAGCCTTTATCAAGCCAGGAAAAGAGAAGTATGGCTTGATAAAAGCCCTGCGTGGCTGAAATGTTGTGATTTTTCTGTATCAATAAAATTATCTAAAGAAGGACGTCTGGTGCCCTGATTCTTGGATCTCACAGACACAGCCTTTACTAGAGCCATATGAAAATTTAGGTGAGGGGATCAGAAATACAGCAGCAAGATCTGAGCAAATTTGATAATTTGAAAACTTTTTATGATTCCTAAATAGTGTACAATGCATTTTCCTGCCAGACAACTTCCTTTAATGAAAAAATCAAATATCTATTTGTCGGCAAACAGACACTCTATAATCGTCCATATGAATCACTGGTGCTCATCTGTGACGAGAAATACAACATAGAATAACTCACAGTCACAATCTTGTAAATTCTCGATGGCAATCAGTAGCCTCATTCGCTCTTCAGGATTTGTGATGTTGAGCTCACAGAGGTGACTGTCCTTTAAGTCCTTTAGATCTTCCAGATTCTCATATCCATTCAATAGTAGGCTTGACATATATTCCTGTGTGACAGAGCAGTGAGGTAAAAAAAAAAACAGGTATAAACTCATACAAAAAGTTGCACATTTTTGTACAAAGTGACTGTTAGTGTTTAAAAACTGGCCCCTATGAGATTTCTCATTAGTCTGTGGGGTTTTACAGAGGTTGGATAATTACAGTCCACCATATTCTTTATCATTTACTCTGGAAAGTGGCTTAAATTATAGCAGAAAGATACACAGGCTCATCCCTGGTGTAGATTTCTGCTTATGGTGTTCAGGTTGGTAAGAAATGTGCCAAAGTCATTAGGAACCTCTGTCCTCATAATGAATTTGGCGCATGTTACACCAAACTTTTATTGAAGACTGGAGTAGGAAGAGCAAGTCTTGAGGAATGATACTGTATACTAACTAGAGTACATAAGGCCTCATTGAAATTTCAGTGAGTGATATACAGCGGGTGAAGTAAGTATTGAACACATCACCAATTTTCTAAGTAAATATATTTCTAAAGGTGCTATTGACATGAAATTCTCATCAGAAACAACCCATCCAATCCACACAGGCAAAGAAATTAAGCCATAGATGTCCATAAATTGTTATGTGTAATAGTAAGTCTAGACTCAGGGAAAATGTATTGAACACATGAAAAAAGAAAAAGAGACGTGCAAAAGCCATGGAAAGTCATGACACCAGGTTAAATTTCTTAGTAATTAGAAAGCAGTCCTGCCGCTTAGTAAAAAATAATATCAGTTGGTTCAACTGATGGCCTATAAGCATGTGTCTCACAAGAAACATCTCATGATGGGTAAAACCAGTGAAATTTCTCAAGACCTTCTCAACCTTATTGTTGTAAAACATACTGATGGCATTGATTACAGAAGAATTTCTAAGCTACTGAAGGTTCCAGTGAGTACTGTTGGGGCCATAATCCCAAAGTGGAAAAGATCATTATTTCACTATTAATAGGCCACGACCAGGTGCTCCATCCAAGATTTCAGACAGAGGAATGAAAGGAATTATCAAGAGTTGTCCAAGAGACAAGGACCACCTGTGGAGAGCTACAGAAAGACCTGGAATCAGCAGGTACAATTGAAGGAGCCCGCAGGATTTTAAGAATGTTTGTGTGGAAGAATGGACCAAAATCACACCTGAGCAATGCATGCGACTAGTTTCTCCATACAGGAGCTGTCTTGAGGCTGTCATCACCAACAAAGGCTTTAGTAAGTTTTGCAACAATAAAGTTGCAAAGGTCTTGAGACAGCTTACTTGTTTAATCCATCATAAGATGCTTCTTGTGTGGCACCCTGGTACTGAAACCCTTTTTTAAAAGTCATCAGTTGAACCAGCTGATATAATTTTTCACTAAGTGACAGGATTGCATTTTAATTACTGATATTTTTCACCTGGTGTCATGACTTTCCATGGCATTTTGCATCTCTCTTGCTTCTTGCGTTCAATACTTTTTTCCTGTGTCATTTCTCATTATGACACATAATGTAATTTACGGACATCTATGGTTTGATTTCTTTGCCTGTGTGGATTGGATGGGTTGTTACCGACATCTGGTGATAATTTCATGTCAAAAGTACCTTAAGCCAAAGCATTTTATGTTGCGCTGTGATTCTTACCTGTAAATTGAATCTTTCTAGAAGTTCTAGCAATGTTTTTGGCCTTGGTCGCTTACTTCTCCCTCTAACTATTCTCTTGGGAGCTTCCTCCTCAGATATGACGTCTACATATATAAATTTAAAATTCCCGACTTTGTTGTTCAGCATGCCAGTCCAGATGCCCATGGGGGTTTTACAGATGATATCTATGATGTCGCCTTTCTAAAAAAACAATGGTAAAGAGAGTTAAGCTGGGCTTACACATAACACATAATTCTAATCAATCAGACCAATCTTAGGGTATGTGCACAAAACGCCTTTTTAAGGTAGATTCCGCCTGGAACCTCCATGAAAAGCGTTAAAAAAATGAATATATACATAAAAATGTCAAAACGACTTGCTGTGCATATGTTCTGTCTCTTGTAACTTTTTTACTGGCTTCAGGCTAAAAGAAGTGACCGGTCCATTCTCCTGGCAGCCTTTGCTTGGAAGCCGCCGTTATGTTATATATGAAATAAAAAAATGTGCTTGATGACGGGCTGAAATAGTCGCGTGTAATGTGTCTTTAAGGCCACCATACATAATAGACTAATGTCGGCTGAACCTGCCGATATCGACAGGTTTGGCTAATGGTCTAATGTGTATAGGGGCGCTGGCCAACTGATGACCAGGGGAGATGTCTATCGCACGTGTCAGATTTTCAGACTGCTGATCACATTGTTCATCCAGAGAAGTCGAACAACCACAAGACATGCAGCCGCGGGGACTTTAACGTATTTTTCGAGCACGAAAAGTAATGAACAGAAGACATCCTCTCTGTTCACAGCGGCACCATGGCATCTCTCATTACAGAGTAGGACTTACATGTTGGGATTGGGAGTTTTGGGACCATCATCTTGGACTGGTCTAGACTCCAGAGACAAAAATTTTAATTTGCACCTGCTCTGTGCAATTGCTCTACAATTTGCAACATTATTTGGCTGCTTCAATCATCTATATGACAAAAGCTCTCTGGCCCTGTCCCCACATGATGAACCTTGCCAGGTAGAAAAAAAGTTGCGCAAATAAAATACACACCATCATTTATACTTTTTTTTTTTTGTGTGAAATAATTGTTGCAGAAATAGATTAATACATTTCCCCCAAAATCTACATCTACTTGAGCAGACGGTATTTTTTTGGCTTTAAACATAAAGGGGTCCTTCTCTTTATAACAGTTGTCTAATAGGCACAGGATGATGGTAGAGCAAAGAAAGCATACTCTCCTACCAGAATCGGGATGCTGTTCTGTACTGCTGCTAGCATCCCCCACCGGGCTCCTAGCTTCCATTTCTGGCAAGATACACAATGTTCAGTACTGCAGCCAATCAGAATTTCCTCCTACTCGGATGGAATGTGAAGGTTGCAGCCGATCAGCGCCCAACGATCGTCAGAAGAGGAAACCGGGAGTCCAGAGGGTGATGCCAGTGGGAGAAGGGAACATCCGCTCCAGTACGGTAGATAACATTTTTTTTAATTTATTTTACTACTAACCATGGCCCATTAGCAATTGTTATAAAGTAGTAAGCGACTCTTTTAATAAATGTATCAGACTGTTGCCCGCTAACCACCATCTGTTTTATTCATCACTTTTCAAAAGCGGCCAGGGAAATAGTGCAAATATAGTGTTTGCCATAAATGGCAACTTTTTAGTGCCATAAAGTTGGTACAAATCAAATGATAAATTCTACTATAATGTATTGTAAGAAGACCCTGTCTCGTTTCCGCTAGTGCTTTACCTTTATTTTCAGTGACTCTCCGTCATAAGGGCTGGGGATAAAGTCAGTATGGACTTTTGCTCGACCACAGAATGGACCAGTATAAGGAATGTCATCATCAAGTCTAAAGCTGTCCCTGTTACTGGTTCCATCAGAGCAGCTGGTGACACCACCTAGAGGAAGGGTTGCAGTTATTTCTGTGTTTGTTACATTTTTAGACTTTTTTTTTATCATATTGACATTGTAATTGTAACGTCCATTGCATGGTTCCCCTGCTCTCTCCATGCGAGGACACCGACATACTTACCGCCCCGGCTGCAGTAGCATCCTCGTACTCCTCTCCCTGCTTTCCCTATTCACACCACACAGGTTTCTACTTGCACGCCTAGCTAGGAGGCATCTTGTATAAAAGGCACCCTCCCCAATAAGGAGGTGCTTGGGCAACTCCTATAGTTACTTATTTGTAGATTGTTTGTACAACTGTATATTGTCAGGTCATTAGTCTATTGTAATTATTCCCTTATCCAGTATTGTCCCTATAGTCTGCTGTAGTTTATACGTTATCCTGAAACCACTCCGGCGGTACCTGAGCCGTCTCCTGAGACCTGTGTGTCTGAACGAGAACCTATCTCTGAAGTCCACATTGTCCAGTCTGTCTACCAGTCTCCAGATCCTTCCTGTCTGTGACTCTGCTCTCGTGTCCATTTCCAGCTAACCCAACCCATGGTATCGGCATCTGCGGTATGCCGGACTGCCTAGGACTGGTACCTGAACTTCTTAGGAGTGGTACTTGGACTGCCTAAGAATGGTACTTGGACTGCCTTGGAGTGGTACCTGCACTGCCTAGGATTGGTGCCTGCACTGCCTAGTAATGGTGCCTGCACTGCCTAGGAGTAGTACTTGGACTGCCTTGGAGTGGTACTTGGACTGCCTGGGAGTGGTACTTGGACTGCCTAGGTGTGGTACTTGGACTGCCTTGGAGTGGTACTTGGACTGCCCGGGAGTGGTACCTGCACTGCCTAGGATTGGTGTCTGCACTGCCTAGGAGTGGTACTTGGACTGACTAGGAGTGGTACTTGGACTGCCTAGGAGTGGTACTTGGACTGCCTAGGAGTGGTACTTGGACTGCCTAGGAGTGGTACTTGGACTGCCTAGGAATGGTGCCTGGACTGTCTAGGAGTGGTACTTGGACTTCCTAGGAGTGGTACTTGGACTGCCTAGGAGTGGTACCTGGACTGCCGACGCGTGGTACCTGGACTGCCTAGGAGTGGTAATTGGACTGCCTAGGAGTGGTAACTGGACTGCCTAGGATTGGTGCCTGCACTGCCTAGGAATGGTACCTGGACTTCCTAGGAGAGGTACTTGGACTTCCTAAGAGTGGTACGTGGACTGCCTAGGAGTGGTAACTGCACTGCCTAGGAATGGTACCTGCACTGCCTAGGAATGGTACCTGGACTGTCTAGGAATGGTACCTGGACTGTCTAGGAATGGTACCTGGACTGTCTAAGAGTGTTACTTGGACTTCCTAGGAGTGGTACTTGGACTGCCTAGGAGTGGTACTTGGACTGCCTAGGAGTGGTACTTGGACTGCCTAGGAGTTAACAGAAGATCAACTTCTGTTAGCAAAGTGCAAATCTGGGAAATCCATTGCCTGTATTGATACATCATGTGTGTGATGTACAATCACTTTTTCCATCACATAGTAACTGTAGTGAAGAATACATGAAATGTTGTAGATGTCCCCCTCTTTAACTTTAATTGGGGAAAGTCCTTTTTAATTGAATGTGTTTTTACACCTAGTGCCCATTACAGCACCTGCAAAAAATACAACCGAAAAATGGCCTAGATCCACAATTTAGACACAAAAAAAGATCTTATTCCTTTCTTTATTTCTCCATTTAAAAGACTTTTTATGGACACTTACTGGATGAACTCTGACCACTGTTGAGACTATAAAGACTTTCAACAGATTCACTGGCTCTCAGAGTGACTTTTTCTGCAGCGAGTCCTCCTGTAGGGTCACTGTCTCGGTAAGAAAATGTCCCTTCAACATCTTCACTCTAAATATAAAAGAAATAAAGTGATAAGTAATAAAATGGAAGTTCACATTTTTATTTTCTAGTGTTGTAGCCTTGATTATGTCTTTAAACTTTAGAAGGTTGAATTTGGTATAGTAAAAACACAGAAACAAGGTAAATACATAAATCATTTACACTGTATATCCAAGAAAGAAGAGCTATATTCTTAGTTTAAAGGGGTTTTCCAGGTATGCCCTTAAGGGGTATAGCATAATACTACTTAAAGCAGTTGTCCACTACTCACACAACCCTTTCTGAACACCTATACTCGCCTTCAGTGCCGGCGCCATTCCAGCGGTGTCGGCACAGGATCTTCCTGTTGCTAATCAGCGTTGGCTTCACTCTTCTCGTCCTTTGGACGCAATTGACATCTGGAGGAGATGAGAGAGCACATATAGCTCTGATTTCATCCAGACGTATGATTTATCAAAAGGATGAGAGCCTGAAGCCAGCGATAATTGGCCGCTGGGATCGTGTGACACGACGTCAGGCAAGCCCGAGAGTGCCAGTGCCAACATCGCTGGAACGGCGCCAGCATCGGAGATGAGATTAAGTGTTATTGTTTTACTGAGAGGGAAACATAGTGATTGAGAAAGGGTTCTCTGAGTAGTGGACACCCCCTTTAAGTGTAATAATACACAATGAAGGTTTTTTCAGTTTTGAGAAAACCACAGTTCCTAGGCACAGATTATTTATCTTTAAACAAACTGAACTCTATTCACCCATCACCGGTCCAGTGCCGAGTCTTCACCACTGCTCCCGAAGTCTGTTATTGTTTGCAGCGCTGCAGTCAATCGCTGAGCTCAGAGGTTTTGACCAAGGAGACATCTCAGTCCTCTCACATCATGTTTATTTACAATACCCTATCCTTTAATTTCCTTACTCCACTGAGAACACAGGTATGCTCACCTGAGCGGAATGTGCATTGTAAGGTTGGAGAGCTAGCTGTCAGCCCACAGCTCTCTCTCTCCAGACTCCGCCATACACATACATGATTAGCCTGTAGAATTAGCCATCGGCTGTCAAAGAGCACAGTACAGTGAGCTAAGGTGTATGGCCATCAACTTGTGAGCAGTGGTCTGACCCCTACAACCACAAACTAATAACAGAACTCAGAGACCCCAGCAAGCGATGGTGCCCATACAGTTTTGCTACAGACACCCCTGCGTAGGGCTGTATCTGGTACTGCAGCTCATTCCTGTCCTGCAGGTCAAACCACCATTGCCCTCAAAATAACCTATCCCAAGGATAAGACATCAGTCCATAGTCATAGAAAACCACTTTACGGGTAGAAGATTAAGGATTGCTCCTTTATGCTCCGAGGCCAACTATATCCAGAGAAATTCTGGTGTATAGCAGAGGTATAGCATTCCAATACATTTCTGTACAGAACTATTTACATACTGTTCTTTCTTTCTGTATGATCAGACTACACTGGGTTTGTTTGTAGTCTGTTACCATGGAGACACCAAGATCTTCACGCTTTAGACACAAAAAGATTTTTAATGAAGACATATCAATTGGAAACTGAAGACATATATTAGTATCCTAAGAATGTCTTGCACTTGGTTAAAACATAATTTAGGGATGTGTCCACCCTTATCTTTTCTTGAATTGCATTAAAGGGGTCCCCCTAGCCTCTGCTTCTTGTTCCCGTCCTTAACACACTGAAAGTGTCCGGATATGTCTCTTCAGCTGATACATTACATTGCCGTGGCCAGTGATGGGCTGAGTGGGCATTTCTAGCCATCTCCGGGGTGTCAAGGACAGGGTAAGCCTCGAAACATGAATTGCAGGAAAATTGGTGGCGGTAAATATTACATTTTTTAATTTTGATGTAGTTTTTACTTTAAACGTTGATAAATCAGCCCAATAGGAATCCATTCCATACCTCAGAAAGAGCTTTAATATACTTTTTCCCCATCTTCTTCCTCATGGTCAGTGATATGGCTTTCATTTTCTTACTTATACTTCCAGCACTGTTTGAGGCTTTGTCGCCATCTGAGACTCCTCCTCCGGCTTCAAAAACACCTTCGGTATCACCCATCTGTTTATGTGAAGAACACAGGTCACATGTGGTCATTTCACCAATATATCTGGACCTACGAAAAAAACCTTACTATTTTGCATATCAGCCTGCCTGTATATACGGAATTAATGGTAAAGGGAACCTGTCACCTTGTATCGGCAGTCTAATCTGTGCACAGTATGGTACAGAGAAGGAGAAGCTGCGCAGAATGATATATAGGTTTGTTGGAAAAGATTCAATGTAACCTGTATTTATTCATTTAAATCACTGGTGTTTGTATGCATAAGAGTCCATTGGGCGGTCCTACTAGTGCCTGACAGCTACTAGTGACTGACAGCTACAGGGAAGACTAACTAGAGGAGCTGGACTCGCCAACGGCAAATCTAGCTAAGGCAGTGAGCCACTACAGCCAAACGTTTAACAGTAAGAATGTCCTCCACTTGCCACATCATTCGGATTTGCCTCCACTTGCCAGTTCCATCAGTTGCCACGTGCTCACCCGTATGTAATTTGGCTACTTGCAGTCACATGCCGACTAGAATAGAGCATTGAGTGGAGCGGCTGTCGCTGAGACTCTAGTTGGCACTTGACCACGAGTGTGCAAATCACATACCTGTGATCACATGACAACTGCTGGAACCGGAGTGGAATCCTAATGGTATACATATATACAGTGGGGGAAAAAATTATGTGATCCCTTGCTGATTTTGTAAGTTTGCCCACTAACAAAGACATGAACAGTCTATAATTTTAAGGGTAGGTTAATTTTAACATTGAGAGATAGACTATCAAAAATATAATCCAGAAAATCACATTGTATAAATTATATAAATTTATTTGCTTTTTGCAGTGAGAAATAAGTATTTGATCCCCTACCAACCATTAAGAGTTCTGGCTCCTACAGACCAGTTAGACGCTTCCTATCAACTCGTTACCTATATTAAGGACAGCTGTCTTACATAGTCACCTTTATAAAAGACTCCTGTCCACAGACTCAATTAATCAGTCAGACTCTAACCTCTACAACATGGGCAAGACCAAAGAGCTTTATAAGGATGTCAGGGACAAGATCATAGAGCTTCACACAGCTGGAGTGGCCTAAAAAAACCATAAGTAAGACGCTGGGTGAGAAGGAGACAACTGTTGGTGCAATAGTAAGAAAATGGAAGAAATACAAAATGACTGTCAGTCTACATCGAACTGGGGCACCATGCAAAATCTCACCTCGTGGGGTATCCTTAATCATGAGGAAGGTGAGAGATGGGGGGAACTTGTTAATGATCTCCATGCAGCTGGGACCACAGTCACCAAGAAAATCATTGGTAATTATGCCGTAAGGATGTAAAATCCTGCACTGCCCGCAAGGTCCCCCTGCTCAAGAAGGCACATGTGCAGGCCCGTCTGAAGTCTGCCAATGAACACCTGGATGATTCTGTGAGTGATTGGGAGAAGGTGCTGTGGTCAGATGAGACAGAAATTGAGGTCTTTGTCATTAACTCGCCGTGATTGGAGGAAGAGAAATGCTGCCTATGACCCAAAGAACACCATCCCCACTGTCAATCATGGAGGGGGAAACATTATGTTTTGGGGGTGTTTCTCTGCTAACGGTACAGGACTAATTCACCGCATCAATGGGAGAATGGATGGAGCCATGTACCGTAAACTCCTGAGTGACAACCTCCTTCCCTTCACCAGGACATTAATAATGGGTCGTTGCTGAGTCTTCCAGCAAGATGATGATCCAAAACATACAGCCAAGGCAACAAAGGAGTTGCTCAAAAAGAAGCACATTTAGGTCATGGTGTGGCCTAGCCAGTCTCCAAACCTTAATCCCATAGAAAACTTATGGAGGGAGTTGAAGCTCCGAGTTGCCAAGCGACAGCCTCAAAATCGTAATGATTTAGAGATGATCTGCAAAGATTAGTGGACCAAAATTCCTCCTGACATGTGCAAACCTCATCATCAACTACAAAAAACGTCTCACAGCTGTGCTTGCCAACAGGGGTTTTGCCACCAAGTATTAAGTCTTGTTTGCCAGAGGGATCAAATTCTTATTTCTCACTGCAAAACGCAAATAAATTTATATCATTTATACAATGTGATTTTATGGATTTTATTTTTGATATTCTATCTCTCAATGTTAAAATTAACCTACCCTTAAAATTATAGACTGTTCATGTCTGTGTCAGTGGGCAAACTTACAAAATCAGCAAGGGATCAAATACTTATTTACTTCACTGTATATTACACACTGTTAAAATTTGGCAGGCTGCATTACTACTTGCCGAAAATTTGCAACCCCTTTAATGATCGGTATGATGGCATTATTCTGTCACTCTGTGGTGTATTATGTAGTCATGGCGTAGCGATATTATTTCATCTTATATAGCAGTACTATTGGTAAAATTGGTCTTGTAGTAAATCTTTGATTTTCTCCAGGCAGGATAATATATGTAATAGAAATATTGCATCTATAGAAGAAGTGTGGGGAGTCATCATGGGCCTGTTAGCTTTCAAAAGCCAGGGCTGAATTTCAGTCTCAGTTCGACTCTGCTGGGTAGAACCGCCCACTGGACTCATGAATACTGACACCAAGGATTTTAATGAGTAAAATGCAAGTTTTATTGTCATTCTTCCCACAAAAATGAACATCTGATCATCTCCTCCTGCTCTACAACATCTGCCTGCAGAACTGGTACCATTTTGAACATGACAGATTCCCGTTAAACTTTACCTTCAACTGAAATTGACTAATATGACTATGTGGACAATTTATTAAGCAAGCACCTTCACACCTCGTCCGTAACCCCTCTTGTCGGAGCTGTCCACCAGTGGCTTACTCCACTCTCCCCATTAAACACAAAATGAAATGATAAGAACACGTGAACCCGTAAAGTCAGTGTTAACTGTGCTGAGCAGGACATCAATCAAGGAAGAGTGGGCGTGGTTATAACCTGACTAGTCCCTGCTGCAGCACCGCCCACATGACTCTTGAGATTGACGTGTGATAGTGTTAGAACATCATTTTTTCCTCTTTGTAAAACTGCTGACATCTACAGGAGCATCACTGCAAAGGAATTCAATGTAACATCATGTGGTGACAGTTTTCACACGTACCGGACACACGTACATACGTAGACCCATTCAAATGAATGGGTC
>VIAB01017803.1:33645-43690 GCA_009801035.1 Oophaga pumilio | reverse complement strand
TTTTTCGATACCGAGCAGTATCGCTCAACACTAGCCATCACACATCACACCTAGCAGCTATCAGTAAACATGGTGTGTGGAAGTGAGTGGAGCTTGATTACCCTTTCAAATACCTGTGGCAGTAAGATTCATCAATTACACAGCGTCTTTATGATGTGTTACTCAGTAGGGCAACCTATTGTAAGTCACTAGAGCTACAAAAATAATAAAAAAAAATGCATTTTCCATAAAATATAATCTAATATAATTGTAGACAATGAAGGATGTTGTAAGCATGGCCCCAGCTTGGTCACTGTCCATGGGTGACATCTCTGTATTAAGCAACTTCCTTGCTTACTGTACCTCTATTGATCTTCAACAACTGTAGCTTATAGCTAGGAGCCAGGATTTTTCAATACTAAAAAAACCCATATATTTTACATTGAGGACAATGCATGAAGTGGTGAGCAGCAATTCATCATTTTTTAATTCAAAATGCTTCAAAGATTAGAAAAATGTACATGCTGCAATATGGATGTACCTAGCCAATTCTGTCATTGAAAAGCAGAGAATAAGGTCTTTAAAAATAACAGAAAAGCAGTAAAACTGCAGCTGTATCCTGGATTGATTTACAATTCATGCTTTAAATCAAGCATCATGTTTTCTTGTATACCTGTAATCCTAGCGACAGCAAATCCTCTACATTACCCTTGCCATTGTCATAGATTCACAGAACACTCAGACACATTCAGGGCTGGTAAATATTCCCTTCAAAACTGCAAGAGACGTATAAATTGCCACTACAAACCCAAAAAGCAGTTTAACTCAATTTAGCAACTAAGTCAATGTTTTGCCAAGCCATCAAGCTTCTGCTTCATGAAAATCCCAGAGGCACTTGAATATCTGAGGTGGAAAAAAAAGGTTAAACTGCATATGAAGCTCAGAGAGGAGCTGAAAGGACGTGATGCCCAATTAAACCGTCAGCACTGCTCTCTCTCATAAACACTTGCTGCGTTATTCCCTCTGGAACACATTTCGAGGCAGCTAAAGAGAGAACCCAGCGAGTAGTTTTTTTCAATAGAGCGATGTTATTGAGTCTCAAGTCCAGCCTGGTTCTTGTGCAAGAGGAGTTGCATACTCCTTCTCTATTAATCATCGTCTGCCTTCTAACACCTGGGACTGACTTCAACTCCCACTGTTACTATATTGACAATATTCCCTGTTGATTTCCTCATTTTCTCAGTCCAGACCAGAATGACCTCTTTAAAATTCTTTATAAACGTCAGTAATTGCCACATCAAACTTCAATTCATTACTTTCCCATGGCTCATGTATTTTGATGATATGAAAGTTGACTGCATTTACATGCAAATTGAAGTTTTATATTAATAAGGGCCAGTAAAGGAAGATTGCATGGTAATACTCCATTATGACTTTTAAATACATTTGCCCATGTCTCAACTTGGCATTAGCATGGTCAGACCATGAGGAAATCATGTTGGCCTGATTGCAATTTTGTTTTCCAAATGAAAGTACAATTTCATCAGGTTTCCCTGTCATTTCTAATAATGACTTAAGTTTGCTTGCTAAATTGAAGAATTTCACTAGGTTGGCAAATGCTATGTGAAACAGGTGAGCAGACAGCTGCTCCGATGTGAAGTACCTCATTGTGAACTTTGGTTCTAACAGTCCCGAAAGGTTAGTTTGCCTTAACAAAGCAAAATGCCTTCATGCAACGAGGGTTGATTACATTTAGTGCATTAAGAAATGTCAGGGTTTCAGAACACAAAATAAGGCATGAATAATTCAGTTTCAAATATAGGCTTTTCCTTTTCAGAAGGTTTTCCATTAAAGGAGAAGAACATACATGCTTATGGAATACATACCTACAAATCTGATCTATTGCATACACGGTTTGCTTTCATTCCCTGCAGGACTTCCCTAGACTGAAATAAAAAATAAATTCTTTTACCACAATTTTATGATTTACAGTATGGCCAAAGCACATTTACAGTTATTTTAAGCTTATATTTGGGAGTTTAATGTAGGTGTAAGGAGGAAGACGGGCTGCAGGTACCTGTACCGCGCCTGGTCCGTAACTGTTGAAGCTGCCACCCATGTTGCTTGTGGGAAGGAAAAAGAAGCCGGACCAACCTCATGACCCGGGGAGGCGGGGTAAGATGAAAGAAAAAGCAC
This sequence comes from Oophaga pumilio, assembly GCA_009801035.1. NCBI lineage: Eukaryota > Metazoa > Chordata > Amphibia > Anura > Dendrobatidae > Oophaga > Oophaga pumilio. Next base: position 41,515 of record VIAB01017803.1, on the reverse strand, counting down.
GCTCAGGAGCAAGCAGTTTGGCGCCAACCAGCAGCAGCTAAGTGAGCAGCACTTTCCGTCCCCGATAGGCCGCATTGGTTGATCCCTACTGTTAGCAGTGGCAACGCTGCACTGAGAGGTGCCGTGCGCTCCCTGACTGAGTACCGCGCACGTGCCAAGGAGAGAGCCGGGTCCTGTATTGACTCTTGCATCCTTCCCTGCCACTTTCCTCAGGCCCGTTTCAGTTTGACTCCTGGAGTGCTGCAGCCTTGTTTGCTCTGGCCGCTCCTGTTTATGGACTAGGGGCTCAGCGAAAGTTACTGGAGACCGACCGCTGCCGCCAGAAGACGGATCACTGTTTGACATTCTACCAGACTCTTCTGGATCTACAACCCCAGTGGAATCATCTACTGCAGAGGATCATACAGGACATGATAAGTTCTTGCATTGGACTACTCTTATTTTACGTTTAGTACCTCTCTCATTTACTCTTTAACTGTTTTACTCCCTGCGAGGAGTGCAAAAAGTTGTTCTATTAAATTGTTACAATTTGTTAACCCTTGCACTGCCTCCTGCCTGTCACTGCATCCTGCAAACCTGCTTACATAAGCAGTGATACAAGTAGTAGAGTATTGTTCTTCCTTTTGTAGAGACAAGAAATGCAGTGGTGTGTAATCTTGTAATTCACTGAGTGTGTTCATAGATACAACCCGTCAAGTCATATTAAGCCTATACAAAAAATGTCTGTGGTAGAAGCCTAAAGATTCCATACACCTTGCATGACTTTCAGTCGAAAGATGGTTCGGCTGATCATTTGGCCAGCAGCTTTCTTATCTGTCTGTCCAATGCACAGGAGCACTTGCTCTGTTGAGGTCTCCAGCATTCTTTATGAGAGGGCTACTGCCAGACATCTCTGGCGGTGGTTTATCTCAGGGAAAGCATAAGGATCAGCAATCCAAAATCCAGCATGGCAGATCTTCCCCAAAAATCATTTTTCTGGGGCTCTCATACTTATTAGACTGTCAGACGTACACAGCAATATTTCCGGTTTCAGCTAACATTATTCTAATGTGTAGGAAGTGCTTAAGAAGCATTTGGAAGATGATGCAGCCTACTTTAGAGATGATGTGCACTAAGGGCTACAATAATGAAATGGATGAGAGCTCAAAAAATAGCATAGGAAGTTGTTCAATGTTTTTAGCAGGTCACATTTTGATTAAGTCTTTAGACTTTCTGTTGAAATGATTATTGCCCAACATAGACTATATGTATAATTGTCTAATGCATAAATTATGTAGGCCAAGAATAGTTGAAGTTTAAATTTTTTCAATGGCTTACTCAGTAGGTTATATTATATATATTATATTAGATTATATAGAACATTTTAAGACATTTTAGGTCAACTAAAGGCATTATGTACTGACCCCAAAACTCATGCCATCCCAAAACGTTTAACTTTGCAATTTACTCATTACCTATCACCTTCCCTGGCAATTTTGAATACTTCTTCCATCTATAATGGGCATTATTATTCAGTCCTTAAATTTCTGTACACTAGACTACATAATTTCAATAAATCCAAGTCTATGCATTTATTTGTTTAAAAAATGTTTACCATTTTTAGATTGTCCAAGGTCATTTTCACATATATCCACAAGTCAATGCCCTGACATTTATCACTAAATACGATTATGTATAGAATCATGTATAGCATGAGCAAATCAACCAGATTGTCCTTTATAATATTGCTATTAAATGCAGGTATAATGAACTTTAATGTGGTTATAATATAGTGAGCCTGGAAAATAAATGAGGCATTGATGGGGAGCAGATTTTACACATCATTTTGGTTCAGGAGTAAAACTTCAGCACCATTCTTAAGGTTCACTGGCTTAGGTAAGTGTTCTAGATTGCTAACTTGAAGAATGTTATGAGACATCTAAGAGTAGTGTGTAATGGCTCCACTAATAAAGACAGAGGGACCACCAAACACATTGCCCGAAGATTGAAATAACAATTTACCTTTCTGTTGGCTAAGAATTGGATAATATATCCCCTTGTCACATCTTAGAGGGAGCCAAAGTTCTCAAACCCCTGAAACTTTTAAGACAAAGACAATTTTGAAATAAAACAGCTATATACAAGGTTGTAATGGCAGATAGAAAGTTCAGCATGGTAGACAGAACATATTGAAAAGACAGAGTAGCACTTGTGATTTTGCTTACTAAAAAAGCTTCAGAATAGACAAATTTTCAATTTTTGGCTCTTTGGCCTCCAAAACAAATTTCTTCACATAAATAATAAATATAGTGAAAAAGACATACTTGTTGCAATTTATACATATCACTTTGAGGTGTGCATTTATCTACCCATTTGGACAATTTGCTAATACTCAAGCTGACAGAATGTAATGGACAAATTGCAAAATATATGACTACCTTAGTAATGCATGATAATCAAAAAAGGCATCAGAGATGGCCACAGGTAGAACTAGGTTCACAGGACTCGAAACAGGCAGCCATTGACTACCAATATGGTTACTGAACCAGGGTCTTGCTAATATTTTTGCTCAAGTCTAGTTTCTGCAGAATTATTGATCTTCAACTGCAGGGGACATTAAAGCTGTTTTAAATAGGGATGTCCAGGAATAGAAAAATATGGCTACTTTCTGCCAAGTTAAACAGCAAACAAAAAGGCAGCAACACTTGCCTGCCCAGATCTTGGAACAAATGCACTACAGGATGCAGCCGGCCCATAAAGCGAGATGTTAGCAACACAGGTGCAAAATACCAGATCAACAGCCACTCTCCACATACCCAATCAAGGAGGGGGTGACTGCCCAGTAGACGATTGCACAATAAAGGCCCGCATAGGGTGTTGTTCACACAAGGATACTGCATAGTGTCTGATTCACAGCCTATTAGTCACGCCCCTACTATTTGATTAGGCAGGCTGGCCAGCACACTCTCAATGCATACCAGTGTGAACACCCCTCATTCAAGACCACACGTGTTTGGGCTTGGCTGCACTCCGAAAAATATAGTGCAAAAAATACAAAAATAGTGATGTATTAGTTGATATTTTGGCCAAAATACATAAGCTCGTAACCTGAATTGATTGAATTTTTGGGGACCTTGAGTCTCTTTTAGTGGCTTTGCTAAATAGTTTTTTGTAGGGACTCGTAAGCATGGGGACCTTTGGCGCAGGTTACGAGCTTACGTTTTTTGGCCAAAATATCAACTAATACCTCACTATTTTTGTATTTTTTGCACTATATTTTTCGGAGTGCAGCCAAGCCCAAACACGTGTGATCTCGCATGAGGAGTGTTCACAATGGTACGCATTGAGAGTGTGCTGGCCAGCCCGCCTAATCGAATAGTAGGGGTGTGACTAATAGGCTGTAAACCAGACACTATGCAGTATCCTTGTGTGAACAACACCCTATGCATGCCTTTATTGTGCAATTGTATACAGGGCAGTCATCCCCTCCTTGATTGGGTATGTGGAGAGTGGCTATTGATCTGGTATTTTGCACCTGTGTTGCTAACATCTAGCTTTATGGGCTGGCTGCATCCTGTAGTGCATTTGTTCCAAGATCTGGGCAGGTAAGTGTTGCTGCCTTTTTGTTTGCTGTTTAAATTGAATTTTTGGGGACCTTAAGTCTCCCTTAGTGGCTTTGCTAAATAGTTTAGTGTAGGGACTCATAAGCGTGGGGACCGTTGGCGCAGGTTACAAGCTTACGTATTTTGGCCAAAATATAAACTAATACATCACTATTTTTGTATTTTTTGAACAATATTTTTCAGGGTGCAGCCAAGCCCAAACACGTGTGGTCTCACATGAGGGGTGTTCACACTGGTACGCATTGAGAGTGTTCTGGCCAGCCTGCCTAATCAAATAGTAGGGGCGTGACTAATAGGCTGTGAACTAGACACTATGCAGTATCCTTGTGTGAACAACACCCTATGCAGGCCTTTATTGTGCAATTGTCTACTGGGCAGTCACCCCCTCCTTGATTGGGTATGTGGAGAGTGGCTGTTGATCTGGTATTTTGCACCTGTGTTGCTAACATCTCGCTTTATGGGCTGGCTGCATCCTGTAGTGCATTTGTTCCAAGATCTGGACAGGTAAGTGTTGCTGCCTTTTTGTTTGCTATTTAAATTGAATTTTTGTGGATCCTGAATCTCCTTTAGTGGCTTTGCTAAATAGTCTACTTTCTGCCAAGCAACACACCTATCGACTGATTATGTGAGGCATTCTAATTAAGCATCATCCATGTCAGTTGAACTTAAGGTACTGCCACACTAAGCAACATCGCTAACGGGATCGCTAAAAAACGTCACTATTTAGCGATCCCGTTAGCGATGTTGCTGTGTGCGGCAGCTTCCAGCGACGAGCTTCCTGCTGTGATCTCGCTCGTCGCTGGAATCGCTCCGGACCCTTTTTTCTCGTCGGCGCTCCCGCTGGGTAAGTATCTAATCGCTGTGTGGCACCTTTTCTTAGCGATTTAGCGGTACTTTTGTACCGCTAAATCGCTAAGAAGATCGCTAGCGGCGATAGCGTCCTAGCGACATCGCTAAGTGTGGTCCCACACTAGCGATATTAAAACGATCCCGCTAGCGATCTCATTAGTATGCGACGCTAACGAGATCGCTAGCGGGAGCGTTTAGTGTGGCAGTACCTTTAGTTTCAATGCCAGGCAACCCATGGAGTGCAATGGCACTGATTCTGAAAGAGGAGACTTTTTTTTTTCTTCCTAAACAACACTTTTAACATTACATAGTAACATAGTATTTAAGTTGAAGGGAGACTTTAAGTCCATCTAGTTCAGCCCATAGCCTAACATGTTGATCCAGAGGAAGGCAAAAAAAAACCATGGGGAAAACACTAAGCTCCACATTGGGGAAACAAATTCCTTCCTGAATCCACATAAGGCAATCAGACTAGCTCCCTGTATCAACGCCCTATCAAGGAATCTAGTATATATACCCTATAACATTATACTTTTCAAGAAAGGCATCCAGTCCCTTCTTAAATTTTAGTAGTGAATCACTCATTACGGCAGATGTTATATACATAGTCTCACTGCTCTTACAGTAAAAAATCTGCGTCTGTGATTATGACTAAACCTCCTTTCCTCCAGATGTAGAGGATGCCCCCTTGTCCCGGTCACAGGTCTAAGAGTAAAAAGATCATTAGAAAGGTCTTTGTACTGTCCCCTCATATATTTATACATTGTAATAAGATCACCCCTAAGCCTTCTTCTTTCCAAACTAAATAACTCTAAGTGTAATAACATGTCTTGGTATTGCAGACCCCCCCAGCCCTCTAATAATCTTGGTCGCTCTTCTCTGCACCCGCTCAGGTTCAGCTTTGTCTTTCTTATACACCGGAGACCAGAACTGTACACAGTATTCTAAGTGTGGTCGCACTAGTGATTTGTATAAGGGTAAAATTATGTTCTTATCATGAGCATCTATGCCTCTTTTAATGCATCCCATTATTGTATTTGCCTTTGCAGCAGCTACCTGACACTGGCCACTAAATGTGAGTTTGTCGCCCACCCATACACCCAGGTCTTTTTCAGTGACAGTTTTGCCCAGTGTTTTACAATTAAGCACGTAATTATACTTCTTATTTCCTCTGCCATTTGCCATTTATCAGCCCAAGCTTCTAGTTTACATGAATAATCCTGTAATATAAAATGTCCTCCTCTGTATTGATTACCCTGCAGAGTTTAGCATCATCTGCAAATATTGAAATTCTACTCTGTATGCCCACTACAAGGTCATTAATAAATATGTTAAAAAGAAGCGGGCCCAACACCAACCCCTGCTGTACCCCACGTCTAACTGTGACCCAGTCCGAGTGTGCTCCATTAATAACCACCCTTTGTTTCCTATCCCAGAGCCAGTTCTTAACCCACTTACACAAATTTTCCCTGATCCCCATTGTTCTCATTTTATGTATCAACCTTTTGTGTGGCACCGTATCAAAAGCTTTAAAGCTTTTGAAAAGTCCATATACACCACGTCCACTGCATTCCCTTGGTCCAGTCTGGAACTTACCTCTTCATAGAAGCGCATCAGATTAGTCTGACAGGAAAGGTCCCTCGTAAACATATGCTGATATTGGGTCATGAGGTTATTCTTCTTCAGATACTCCAGTATAGTCTCTCTTAGAAAACCCTCCAGGATTTTACCCACAGTAGAGGTTAAGTTCACTGGCCCATAATTTCCAGGTTCAGTTTTTATTCCCTTTTTGAATATTGGCACCACATTTGCTATACGCCAGTCCTGTGGTACAGACCCTGTTATTATGGAATCTTTAAAAATTAAAAATAATGGTCTATCAAAGGCTGTACTTAATTCCTGCAGTACTCCGGATTGTATCCCATCCGGGCCCGGGGATTTGTCAACTTTAGTGATTTTTAGATGCCACCGTACTTCCTGCTGGGTTAAGCAGGTGACATTTAATGGAGAATTTTTGTTATCATTGATCATGTTATCTGTCATGGGATTTTCTTGTGTAAATACTGTTGAAAAAAAGTCATTAAGCATATTGGCTTTTTCCTCATCCTCATCCACCATTTCACCCAGACTATTTTTATGGGTGCCAAGACTATCATTATCATCCTCAATTCCATCAGATTTGATGGGAGGAAGAGTGCTGCATGTGAAAAAGACAAGCAGCATGATGAACACCGAAGACCAGTGTTGTAAATAAAATCTGGCACTGCACAATCATTTTCATTTTGAGTGAAAGGCATGACTCAGATTTGACCAGACATGTTGAGTAATATGGTAAAATAGTCATTAAAAGTGATTAGTAAGGTATCTGCGTGCTCACTGCAATTAATCCCTTTCGGAACTAATTATTTACCTAAACAGGCTTAAAGGCGTATTCTGGGATTAGGCTAAATTTCTGCAGTCACATTGTGTGAGTGCAAGTTGGCAAATCCAGACAGTGTGTCTGAATTTCTCTCAATTGTCAACCTGAGGTGGTCACGTGATTGCCAGTATGAGATTTGCATACTGGTGGTCACATGCCAACTAAATTCGCATTGGCTTCTCTCAACAAACTACGACTAATAAATCTTAGAGATTCCAAATGGATCACCTATAACATTTTCAGCACATTGATGCTTTTCTATACTGGATTTCAATTCTTTTTTTAAAATGACGGTGTGCTTTATATTATTTTTGCAAATGATGAATAACGCTTGTACAAGACAAATAGTGCAACTTACCCAGAAACTATTTGGGCATTATCACCAGTGCTTTCCACATGGCAATCTTATGGATTCATTGTCAAAACAACTCTAGGTGAGCTGAAAATCAGATGACTATTCTGTAGCAAAATGCACATTGTCAGTATCTGCCAAACTGCAGTCATACAAGTTAACTGCAGAGATTTGGCTGTAGCCCAGCAAACCCCTTTAATAGCTTTATTTAAAGAGTTTGACTACTCGTATGGCATTGTGACGATAGATCAAAATAAGTATTTTGTAACCATTTCATTTTATAAGTAAAGCTAAAATCTCAGTTTAAAAAAATACACATATATACACATATATGTTTTTTAAACAGAATATACAGTGGGGAACAGAATATACAGTGGGGAAAATAGGTATTTGATACACTGCTGATTTTGCCGATATATGGAGGGACATATATCAGAATATAGTGACATATACTGGAATGGAGGGACATATACCAGGATGGAGGGACATGTAACAGCATAGGGGAGCATATGCCTGGATGGGGAAGCATATACCTGGATGGGGGAGCATATATCTGAATGGGGGAGCATATACTGGGATGGGGAGCATATACCGGGATGGACAGACACTAGTGTTGAGCGATACGATACCGCAAATATCGGGTATCGG
>VIAB01017803.1:11583-24471 GCA_009801035.1 Oophaga pumilio | reverse complement strand
GCTATGTAAATATATGAAGCAACCACATTGATTTTCAAGTCTGTACGTGGCTGGGGCGCCATGCTGGGAAAACCGTCACTTTGCGATCGCAATAGCGTTTCATGTCTGTGCGTGGCTGGGGCACCACGCTGGGAACGGTCACTTTGCGATCGCAATGGCGTCTCATGTCTGTGTGTGACTGGGGCGCCTAGCTGGGAACCATCACTTAGCGATCGCAATAGCATCTCATGTCTGTGCGTGGCTGGGGCACCTAGCTGGGAACCATCACTTAGCGATCGCAATAGCGTCTCATGTCTGTGCGTGGCTGGGGCGCCTAGCTGGGACCGGTCACTTTGCTATCGCAATAGCGTCTCGCGTCGCAAGTGCGACCCGTTCGTGTCGCACGTACGCTGTGACATCATGACGCTGGCGTCGTTCATGCGGCGTTATTCATATGTGAACAAAATGGCGGCTAGGCAGCGTTGTGCTCCATGGGGAGACGCTGAGATGCGCTACCTTATACGCAAATGTGATGCATGGGACTATGAATGCAGGCTCACTGTTGCGCATCCCATGCATCATAAGAAGGTGTTCCTGCACAGAATCTGGAGGGGCCTATCTCGACGGTTCGGGGTGGAGCCGACCCCGATCCAAATAAGGAAAAAGCTGGCAGACCTGCGCTATCATTCCAGCGAGAGGGTCGCCAGCATCCGGGCACAGATTCGCAGGCATCTGAGTGAGTGTTGATGAGGGTATCTGGAGAGGTTATGTTTTGTGGGTTATCTACCTATATCAATGCACAGTGATGGGAGTACCAGCAGTGACGGGAGTACCGGCAGTGATGGGAGTACCAATAGTGATGTGGTTACAGGCAGTGACGGGAGTACCAATAGTGATGAGGTTACAGGCAGTGACGGGAGTACCGGCAGTACCAATAGTGATGGGGTTACAGGCAGTGACGGGAGTACCAGTAGTGATGGGGTTACAGGCAGTGACGGGAGTACCAATAGTGATTGCTAGGTTATCCAATGTTATGGAGGATCAAATATAACAATAAAATTACCTCAAAAAGCAACAAAGATCTTAAAATTGCAGCGGTATGCGCGGCAAAAAAAAAAGTCCCGGCAATACGTCTGTATATATATTGGAGGTAAGCAGACAAAAAGAAAAGGTGTGTTAACCAAAAACACATCACAAAACATCACAAACAATATGTACCTTGCAAGGGAAATCCAAATATCCAGAAGGTATAAATGGCAAAGATGTAGTGACTCTGACAGGATAGCAAAACCCCCACACACGATAGTATCCTCGCAACAACACACAAAGGACTATCACCAGAATGTTGGAGTCATCCACAAAGCGCTCTGGAACAATGGATGGGGGCGCAGTTACGTTTTCATTTATTGCTGAGGTGATGTTGTGGCCACCAATCGGAGCTGAGGGGCGTTACAAAAGAAAACCTAGTCCCACCTGCGCCGCTGACATATGAGTCGCCAACGAGGTCGCTCGTCGTCCATAAAGGGTGTCAAACTCAGCGATTCAGGCTCTCCAGCGGGACGCCAATGATCAAAATACGGCCCAGAATGTTCGTGCACAATCAGCGACATCGCAGCGGGGGCCACATCACTGCTACATGTCACACACAGCGATGTCGCTGACGATGTCGCTGCTGCGTCATAAAATCAGTGCCGCTTAAGCGATCTCGCTAGCGATCTCGATTAGTGTGACAGTACCTTTAGAGCATAATGGAGATACTAGAAGTACTAAGGTAAGAAGTGGCTGCTCACACTGCTGTCCACCTGTCTTTCTTACTGCATACTGCAGATACCAGGAGTACTGATGTCAGAAGAGGCTGTTCACACTGATGTCCACCTGTCTTTCTTAGATGAAGGAATTGAGGGTAAACTGATTAAATTTGCTGATGAAACAAGGCTAGGAGGGATTGCTAATACTAGAGAAGAGAGAGGATTAAAAAAGATATAAATAAACTGGAGCAGTGGGCAGCAACTAACAGAATGGTTTTTAACAGGGAAAAATGCAAAGTACTAAATCTGGGCAATAAAAATGAAAAAAGAATATACAGAATTGGAGGAACAGGGTTAAGCAACAGCACATGTGAAAAAGACTTTGGTATACTAATAGATCACAGACTGAACATGAGTCAACAGTGTGATGCAGCAGCAAAACAGGCAAATACAATTCTAAGATGTATTAACAGAAGCATATAGTCTAGATCACGCGAAGTAATTATCCCCCTCTACTCCTCTTTGGTCAGACCTCATCTGGAATACTGTGTCCAGTTTTGGGAACCACATTTTAAAAAAGACATAAACACACTGGAGCAAGTTCAGAGAAGAGCAACCAGATTGGTGACCAGTCTGCAAACCATGTCCTATGAGGAACGGTTACAGGATTTGGGAATGTTTAGCTTGCAAAAAAGAAGACTGAGAGGAGACTTAATAGCTGTCTACAAATATCTCAAGGGCTGTCACATTGTAGAAAGATCATCTTTATTCTCATTTGTACAATGAAAGACTAGAAGCAATGGGATGAAACTGAATGGGAGGAGACGCAGATTAGATATTAGAAAAAACTTTTTGACAGTGAGGTTAATCAGTGAGTGGAACAGGTTGCCACGAGAGGTGGTGAGTTCTCCTTCAATGGAAGTCTTCAAACAGAGGCTGGACATACATCTGTTTGGAATGATTTAGTGAATCCTGCTTTGAGCAGGGGGTTGGACCAGATGACCCAGGAGGTCGCTTCCAACTTTACCATTCTATGATTCTTAGTGAATACTGGAGATACCAGGAGTACTGAGGTAAGAAGAGGCTGCTCACACTGCTGTCCACCTGTCTTTCTTAGTACATACTGGAGATAGAAGGAGTACTGAGGTAAGAAGAGGCTGCTCACACTGCTGTCCACCTGTCTTTCTTAGTGAACACTGGAGACACCAGGAGTACTGAGATAAGAAGAGGCTGCTCACACTGATGTCCATCTGTATTTCTTAGTGAATACTGGAGATACCAGGAGTACTGAGGTAAGAGGAGACTGCTCACACTGATGTCCAACATGTATTTCTGATCAAACATTTTATACCAGGAGTTCTGCAGTAAAGGCACTGTCACACTTAGCGATCGCACCATCGATCACGACAACGACACGACCCGGCGAGATCTTTGGTGCGATCGCTATATGGTCGCTAGTTAGCTTCCAAACACAAAGATCTCAACAGAGATCAGCGATCTGTTTTATGACCTCTGAGGTCGTTGGGAAAACCTAGTCCCGCCTGCGCCACTGGTAAAGTCGTTCATAAAGAGTGTCACACTCAGCGATTCAGGCTCACCAGCGGGACACCAACGACCAAAAAACGGCTCAGAACGTTCATGAACGATTAGCGACATTGCAGCGGGGGCCACATCGCCGCTACATGTCACACACAGCGACGTCGCTAACGAGATCGCTGCTGCATCATAAAATCGCTGACGCTTTAGAGATCTCGTTAGCGATCTCGCTTAGTGTGACAGTACCGTAAGGTACTGCCACACTAAACGCTCCCGCTAACGATCTCGTTAGCGTCGCATACTAATGAGATCGCTAGCGGGATCGTTTTAATATCGCTAAATGTGTGCCACATTTAGCGATATAGTTAACGACGCTATCGCCGTTAGCGATCTTCTTAGCGATTTAGCGGTACAAAAGTACCGCTAAATCGCTAAGAAAAGGTGCCACACTCAGCGATACATACTCACCCAGCGGGGCGCCAGCGACGAAAATAGGGTCCGGATCGTTTCCGGCGACGAGCGAGATCCCAGCAGGAAGCTCGTCGCCGGAAGCTGCCACACACAGCAACATCGCTAACGGGATCGCTAAATAGTGACGTTTTTTAGCGATCCCGTTAGCGATATTGTTTAGTGTGGCAGTACCTTTAGGAAGAAGCTGCTCATGCTCCTGAATATCCTGTCTTTCTATGCTGAGTGGCTGCTGTGAACTGATTATAGCTTTTCAGTTTGTGATATAAATTATCTCCAGGTCACAGCAACGGAGCTTTCAACTGCACATGCTCAAAGACACTTGTTCTATTGACATTCTACTACAGGTTTCTATCAGTGTCACAAGATGTTGACCATTCTAATACTGTACTGATTACCTCTTTAAATAAAATGAGTGTAGTTTGCTAATTAAAAGTATTTAGCAATTAATTGATGACATTTACTGTAGTTTTTGTTCAATCCTTGGATAAATATTAAAAATAGTGGCTAAAAACAGTCATAAGAATGTAAATCATGCTGAATACTACTAATATTACACGATGACTGGTATATTTGCACATTTTTTTCTATGAGTTTCCTAATGTGTACAAAGATAAAAGAAAAACTAATAACGGTACGAAGATACACATCTTTCCTAATGTGTACATTCATTTATAAGCTAAAACTGTCCCTACGATTACCCAAGAATTATTAGGATTTTTTATGAATAATTATGTAAAATTAACCACTTAGAGACATCCAATGTAAATGTACAGTGCATATCAGGTCCACATGCATGATGTGGGCTCAGGAGGTGAGCCTGTATCAAATCCTGCATTCCGTTTGGAATGTGCATGTTGTAGATTAACCTGAAGGTAGAAAATCCATGAAGTAACACATTTGAAATCATTGAGTATATAAACACGTGTGAAGCAAACCTGGAATTTATGTTTAACCTTAGATTTCTCAACTTAAGGTACTGCCACACTAAACAATCCCGCTAGCGATAGCGATAAAGACGCATACTAATGCGATCGCTAGCGGGATTGTTTATATATCGCTAAGTGCGGCTTAACTTAGCGATATAGTTAACGACGCTATCGCGGTTAGCGATCTTCTTAACGACTTTAGCGGTACAAAAGTACCGCTAAATCGCTAAGAAAATGTGCCACACTTAGCGATATATACTTACCTGCGGGGCGCCGACGATCTAAATAGGGTCCGGAACGATGTCAGCGACGAGCGAGATCACAGCAGGATCTCAGCAGGGAGCTCGTCGCTGACAGATGCCGCACACAACAACATCGCTAACGGGATCGCTAAATAGTGACGTTTTTTAGCGATCCCGTTAGCGATGTTGTTTAGTGTGGCATACCCTTTACCCCCTTTTGCTCTGATAACACTTTATACAACTTTGGCATACTCTCAAGAAGTATTACCAATCACCGCAAATGGCTTTCCAATAGGAGTTCCCAGACTCACCGCAAACCATATAAATTCGGTTGAGGTCTAGTGACTTTAGAGGTTATGTCAACTAGAAAAGCCCTTTCATAACCTGGAGGAGTTTGGTGGGTCATTGTCCTGTTGCAACTTGATGTCTGTTCATCGTTTATTATAGCTATTATTTGAGATGCTGTCAGTTTTTGGCTTCTGAGTTTAACAACATTGATGAACTTATGCTTTGCGGCAGAGGTAATTTTGGATGGTCCTTGTGAGATCTAGTTTCACCAAGACCTTCATGACTTAAAATAATGATGAATTGATGATTATTTTTCCTTGATTTGAATGGTTCTTGCAATATTCTGGCTTAGAACAGTTGTCGAATAGGGAAGTATGGACTTGTATACTAACACAACCTCTGCAAAACACACCTGATGGTCACAAACATTTATAAATGGCTAGCAATTTCTAAAATTAACTCTTGACAAAACATACCTGTTCACTAAATCCATCCCATGTATTAGGCGTCGAGATCCAGCCGCTACACAGGGGGAATCTCGAGACATGTCCTCTGTGGTCTCCCATGCTTCTTCAGCCACAGAGGATCCTGCTCAGCGGAGACGTTGGTCCCAGCGTCTTGCTCAGGCTAATGCTATGCGTTTGGTTGCTGCTGCCGCCCCAGGTTCAGTTATAGCAACCAGCATTAGTCAGCAGCAAGCAGACGTTTCTGGGACTAAGTCCTGCTTTTCTCCATCTGAGTTTGCCCGTGAGACGACCGCTCATTGGTGGTCGGAGGTCACATGCTCAGGTCCTCAAGTAGTTTGGATTGGGCCATCAGCAAGGTCCTGGAAGGCTGCAATTATATAAGGATCAGATGGCTGCACGGCCGTGCGCCCGTGTAAACCATGCGGTGCTTGAGCGAGTGGATACGCTTCCACTCTGTGTATGCATGGGTGTTTGGGCCGAGAACCTGCCGCACGGTCGGCGTGTATGACTGTCTAGTGTTCCTTACTCAGGCAGGTTTTTACTCTGCTTGACCTTGCGCCTGTGTCGGCCATGTGTGCTGCTTAGCACGGGCTGTTTACAGGGCACAGTCAATCCACTTGCTCTGGCACACACCTTTTGGAACCGTTCTTTGGTCAGTTGAGCTTTTTGCTCTTGTTTTTTAGTTAGCTGTGTTTGCTACCACTGAGCACCAAGTAGTGACATTGCTAGTGCGACACCATGCGCATTGTGGGTCCAGTCAGACTCAAGTCCCCGAGTTCTAGGGGTTGTGCCTAGAGACTTCACTCGCATCATATCAGCTGTGTCCTGTGACGTGTAACAGGGAACTGCATTCCATTACTTTGCTGCGGCGGCTCTGTGAAGTAACAGCGTTCGCTGTTCATACTGGGTGACATCTATCCCTCATGTTCTCGGCGTTCAACCGCCGCCTTGTTCTGCCATTGCTTAGCAACAGGTTCCATCTCTGCACTGTGGACCCCGGGTTGCGAACGCACCTTATTATTATTATATATATTTCATTTGGTGCGTTCTGCTAACCCTAACACCATGTGACTAGTTTATGAACTGCTGTAAAGAATGCCAACTGTGTTTAAAACAGGCATCTGAATAAAAGGGGTGTGGCTTGAGGAATTTAAGGTTTAAAACATATCATGTTTGTTTCACATGTGTTTCTTTACTCCTTTTTCTATATATGTTCATTTGTAGCATTGGTGCCTTAAGTTTTACCTACAATGTGGACATTCCAATAAGATAAAGAAAAAAACATTGCATAAACAGTGATGGCCAAACTTTTGACTTCTACTGTATGAAGTGATACAAATAAAAATGTTGAACCTGTGAATTGATTTTGTTTCCATGTAAGTTTTCAAATTAAATTTCAAAGGGAATGCAAGCCGTTTGCATTTTTTAACAAATATATTCTGTAATTTCCATACCTAAAATATAATTTAATTTACATTATCCAAGAAATATGGGTACTTTATATTTAACCTCACTTTCCACTATTTTTTAAATGTTTCTTAATATAATAGGTTTTGCTGTCTATAACACATACACAGTTAATAATTTGAAAGATTCTATGATATTGGAAATACAACTTTTCCTGATTTAATAGATAAGATGCCCAGATCCCAAGAACGCATTTAACTTTTAGTCTTCGTATTTTAGTGAAAGTTGAGTTGTAAAGTTCATAGTATATTTAATGCTTTAAGTCATTACATTAATCTTTTCCTTCTGAACAAAAGTGAACCAATGCAGAATATGAAGACATGGAATTTAAAGAACAGATTGTATTAATACCTAAAACCCCCACAAGTGTAAGGCTGGGGAGCATAAGAACATTACTTAACTTTCATTCTTCATCAAAGTCATGATAACGACTGTAGAAAGTTGAATTCTAAACTGTGAAAAGATGCAATAAGTCACCACAAATCACTGCTACTAAGCCCAAACTGGATAATTTACACAGCACTTTGTGATCTTCAAACATTTGGCAATGTGCAATTATTCATGCCACTACATGGGGCCTCAGTCCAAGCTGCCTGTTTGTTCTAAGGTTGAAGTTGAGGTGTTTGAAAACTGCAAGAGACTACCAAAGGCCTGGAGATCATAGCTAATGTGACACCCTCAGGCCTAATCTTCTTAGAGGACTTGGATAAAATAAGTATCTATTACAAAATCATCCTTCATCCAACCCCCTTCTGAGTTCTGCCACTCTGATAGCCAAAGCTGAGACAATTGCATGATTCTGGACTTAATCAGGTATTAGGAGCTAATGCAGTAAAAGGAGAGGCTAATCTCCATATTTACTCCATCTGTACTTGTGGACATGACTTGCCTGCCCCTAACAGATCAAAGGGAACTGGCAAAATCAGATTAGCCTTAAAGAAAAGAGAGGGTGGTGCAAGAATCGTAAGAGCCAAAATTATCAGCATTTCGCTTGAAGTTATGTGTACATTTAAGCCTTGTGGCCTAATCCTATAGAAACTCATTGTATGAGAAGTCTTTTATAAGTATTTTGTGCATGGCAGTTAATGTACTAAAGCATCCCTTGTGCGTACATATCTATACAGAGTCCAATGGGCTGAAATATTTTTTTGCTATTAATATTACTTTTTAAGCCTAATGTGTTGTATTAACAACATATTAGTTCAGTACATCCGATGAACAAATACTAAGAGACTTTTCTTTTAATGCCACCAAAATAAAAATATTATACCAATTGGTTAATGAATACCGCATTGTAATGTTGTTATTTTTTGCTACTTTTGTATTACATTGTTTCATTATTTTTTTAACTATTAACATGAAGTTCACCATTTACTGTATAAACAAGAGGCTGTTAACATCATGCCGTGTTCTGACCACCCCCTAAATACAGGCAGATGGATAAAGAGCAGAAAGGGGAAGAAATTCACACATTAGCTACTGTTAGCAGTCACCTGCTGGTTGTGAACATGAATATGACATGTGGTCACCAGTAATGACCTTCCAGGGCAGGGAATCCAAGAGAGTTTAAGTGTAGTGATCACCTTTGCTTGGAGCTACTTCAGTAGGGGGTCTCAGCGAAGAAGACACAATCATATTTTTATAGTATTCTCAATTACAATTTTGTGATAAACTACTTAGTAACTGTTAAATGTATAGTCTTCATATTACACTGCGTGGAATATGGAAGGTATTTCTGTCTATCTTATTTGTCCAAAGCTAAACCATTAGTCTCCCATATTTAGCAGAATCGTTCACCTCATTAGAGTGGATTAAGCGAAGATGCTGAGAGGGATAAAAGGTGAAATGCAAAGAGCAGAGGCTGGTAAAAGAAAAAAGCTTAGAGTGTCATTTGTGTGCTTACACTATTATTGACTTGAGACCCATGTGGTTCACACTTTTCAATTACCGTTTGCTGGAAAGGTGGCCCTTAATTGCACAGGCTGATGTCTGTGCACAAAATGTCAGGGGAGCCTCCCTAACCCTTGTCACCTTTTTTGACGCTTGACTTGAGGATGTTCAAAGTCCAAGCTCCATGGTTTGCAGATCTCCCATGAGATGAGTCTAAGGATGCCAATAAAGAAAGATGGAGTGCATGCAATGATCTTATAGCACATTTTACATTATACATATTTATGGAACAAATGTCGCATTGGAGAATTTAAAATTAATGTTATTAAGCTGAGAAAAATGATAATAATTATTAAGGAAGATTTAATGCTGAATTTACAATACATTTTAATTATATGGCTAATTTTGGGGAAATAATGCCTATGTGGGAAATGGCCTTTCTGAAGACTAAATGAAAACAAAATAAAGACCCGCTATTACTATCTTTATATCATCTAATAGCATTAATTAATTAGGACATTAAACGTTTTACAAGGGGAATAGACTTTTCAGGGAGTTTTTACAGTTCCTAAAATCAATGTATCATTCCCTCAGGGCCCAACTTGCAATAAAAGGTTATTCCTTAAAATATTTTCACCTTAGAAAAGACCACAAGGTAAGGATTCCCTCTGTCATCATTACTATTTGATATAGGTCTTGAACGCCTTTCTATTTATTTACAAATGGCACCAGAGATAGAAGGCATCAGATTTGGTGAGACAGAAATACACATTAATCTCTTCACTCGTCATATGGTCATATTTTTAGGCTAAAAAGGATTTGTATGAAATCTTCTACATAATAAAATGTTTCTGAAAATTTTCAGAAGAGTATAGTATTTATACTACTTGGTGAGACATATTAGTTGGAACTAGATAAATTAGGCTTCAAATTAGCAATTGCAACAATAAAGTGATTAGGAATTTATACAGCTAGATCACATAAAGATCACAATAAATTTAACTGTACATTACTTGATAATGTAAAAATTGAGTCACAATTGGGGTCATATTCTATTCTCTTTTGCAGGATGATATTTAATAAAATGGGTAAGCTTGACTAGGTTGCTGTACTCAATGCAGAACTTGCCAATATTGATGAAAAAGAGTGACCTTCAAAATTTGAATTCAGCAATTAATGAATTTGTACAGAAAAAAAAATATATAAGGAGCACATAAAATAAATTTGATATGGAGTCCCAGATTTATATATCGATAATTTAGCCCATATGAGCAGAATTACAGATGAGTAGCTAAATGGAGTTTTTTAGTACAAGTTTTAATAATCCACTCTCATTTAACACACTGGTTTTCAAGTGAAGAATGGAAATTTTGCTACAACTTAAAAACTTTTTCGAATAAATAAACACTTTAAAGGCATGGAATAATATTTGAAAGAAATTTGATCTTAACCCCAAATTCATTAGACAATGATATATAGGGGATCTTATCAAATTAAAGACTTCTATTTCAATTAGCATTATATTGATATGGGAATTAAGACATAAAGTGGGTCTATCAATAATTGCAATGAGGGGACCATACTTCCATTGGAAGAAATAGTAAGGTTATACCAAATTCCAAAAACACACTTCCTATATCACACACATTTAATGAATGCTTTAAGCAAATGAATAAATGACAAGACAGAAATACAAAAACACAATGGAAAATGCGAACCTAGAAGTAATAACTAGGAATGGGCGAACCTGAACGGTAAAGTTTGAGGTCAGGTCCGTACTGAACAGCTCGTGCCCATGCATGGCCCTGAACACAAACTTCTACCTGAAGTCTGTGTTACTGTTCAGGTTCGGCAGCCCAGACATCTGGCATTTCCCACACTGTCATCAGTGTGACAGCACAAGAAACACCAGCTTTGATCTGCGAAAAGTTTGCTGCCACCAGAGTGCTGCAGTTTCCACGCTGTCATACAGTCAAACAGATGACAGCGTGTGAGCCAGCAGCTGTGACCAGCAGGGAAAAAGTTACCGCTGGTCACAGGTGTAGGCTGATGAGAGTACTATACTATTATCATCCTACGCCTGGTCTTGCTGATAGCAGTGAGAGCTGGTGTACGATGATGAGAGTATTCATTAGCCAGCACCTGTGCAATAAATAGATAAATAAAATTAAAAATGGCATTGGGTCCCCTCTGTTCTTGACAGAGCACTCAGCTGTCAGCGTTATCTTGGCTGAAAAATAGAAAGGTTTCTATGATTTTTTAAATTATTTAAATAAATAATAAAAAAAACAGCATGGTGTCTGTTAGGGTTGGCGGAACGCACTAAATAAAAATAATAATAAAGTGCATTCGCAAACCGGGGTCTAATGTGCAGAGATGATAAACTGCAGATAATGTGAACAATGGTGGAGCAAGGCTGTGAGACAAAACTATAAACACACTGAGTTGAACGTCACTCAGTGTGAACAGAAACTAAGTAGCAAGCTCTGTTACTCCACAGAGCAGCAATATAGCAGAACTCTAGAAACAAGACCCTGTTAGACTTCACAGGTGTACAGCAAGCGTGAGGCTAGTGGGGTCCCTATCGCTTAACCCCCCAGGAAGTCTATGCTGGTGTTTGTGCTCGTTCCATGACTCTGCTGTGCTAACCACACACAAGACAGGAAACAGATATGGGTCAAGTGGGAGTTCCCACCCTACACTGCCTGGCACGTGCACACAGAGTGGTAGCGTATCCACTCACACACAAACACAAATGATAATAGCGCACCGGCATGTGCTCCTGAGGACCTTCTATACACAAGGCTCATGTCCAGCCAGACAGGACCTTGCCTGTGGACCAATCATAAGCTGCCACATCACCAGAGCAGCTGTGGGAAGGCGCCACATCACGGACATGCCCAGTAGGGTGAAATCTGGACTTAGGCTGCAGAGCAGAACACTGCATGTGTAAACCAATAGTCACTATAGCCTTAGCTGGAGATCCAGCAGTAAATACATAAGCAACACGAGCCTGGGAAAGGCACTGGGAGCGGAGTCTGTGCTGAGCAGTCATCCCAGCGGCTGAATGGGAGACCACTACATCAGACAAGGCTTGCGATCTATCCTGTGTAGCCGGAGAATCCCAATGCCTAACAGTGTCACACCCCCTATTTTTGACACCTAGCTAAGCTAAAGCAGATAACAGGAGGCTGATTTTCTCACTCAAACTGGGAAGGGGCTACGGATATTGCCCACGCAGCCTAAAAATAGCAGCCCACAGCTGCTCCAGGAAAGTCACATCTCTTAGATGTGCCAATTCTGGTGCTTTGCCCAGCTCTTCACACTTGCATTGGTGCAGTGACAAGTGGCATAATATTTGCAGGGTTGATGTCAGCTTTGAAATGTCAGCTGACATCAAGCACATAGGTTAGTAATGGAGAGGCTGGAGAGGCGTCTATAAGACACCTCCATACTAACCCCATTGTGAATATTAAATAAAGACACACACAGGAAAAAATCCTTTAATTGAACAAAACACAAAAATCCTGCATTTGAAAAAAACACTCCATATCCTCTTTTACCCATTTATAACTGTAAAATTAAAAATAATGAAACACCATATTCCTCAACTATCCATCGACAATCCATTTGTCCCATGATGGCCCGGAAACCAAATGGGAAACTTTAAGGGACACATCAACCCCTTTACCCCCAAGGGTGGTTTGCACGTTAATTACCGGGCCAATTTTTACAATTCTGACCACAATCCCTTTATGAGGTTATAACTCTGGAACGCTTCCATGGATCCCAGTGATTCTGACAATGTATTCTCAAGACATATTGTACTTTATGTCATTGGTAGTGTTGAGCGATACTGCTCGGTATCGAAAAA
>VIAB01017802.1:38574-56348 GCA_009801035.1 Oophaga pumilio | reverse complement strand
CTCCTAAGCTTTCGTTTTTTCCAAATTAAATAACTCCAAGTTTGATAACCTGTCTTGGACTGGTATTGCAGTCCATTAATTTCCTTAAGAACCTTCATTGCTCTTCAGTTTACATCTATGTCCTTTTTACACACTTAAGCCTACATATTGAAGCCCAAGATTGTACCCTGTATTCTAAGTGTGGCCACACTGGTGATGGATGTATGAAGACAAAACTATGCACTTGTCATGAGCATCTATGCTATGCCATGATTTTATTATCCTTGGCAGCAGCTAAAGTTGAGTTTGCTGTTCACCCATACCGCCAAGTATTTTTCAATAACAGTGTTACCCAGCATGTTATAATTTATTACATTATTGTATGTTTTATTTCTTTCACCCAAAAACATGACCTTACATTTATCTACGTTAATCTTTAATTGCCATTTTTCAACCCAAGCATAAATCTCTCTATAATTTGAAATTATTAGATAAGCAGATAGATTAGCATAGTATCGAGTTTAATATGAATTTCCTAAGAGTAGTCTTTTGATAATTTTTAGCCTTTTGAGTTGAATTTCCCTGGAATTTGTGGTTTCACACAATTTTGAACATTTGAGATTTGATTTGCGGTTTGAAAAAAAACCTTGCCCAGCACTATTTCCAACACTGCTGATACATCAGAGAGCATGCAAGCATAGTTTTAAATTACAGTAAAGGAATTCCCTTAAATGCCTTGCAGATATGATATCTTACTGATTATCATACCTTGTACAGTGGTGGTTAGTATCTGAACCATCACAGATCAGCAGTTCCCAGTGGATCAAACGTTCGTATGGCAGAGTTGTTTTCCATCTCAAGAGTCCCTCGGTAAGTCTCTCACTTCTGTAAAGTGTAAGTTCTTAGGCTCAGGAGGGTCCTTTCTCATGCCTGTAGAATATAAGATCTTATAGTCAGCCGGATCCTCTCTCTCTCGACTGTTTTCCACCTGCCCCAGCATCGATCTGTTTGTCAAGGTGGTGTGTGACGAATTCTTTGGGATTCCGGTGAAATCAAAAACAGACAATCTCACCAGAGTGGAACGCAGTCGTCTACGGTTCCTTCAAAACCTGCCTGATGTGGTGCTGAAGCCGGCCGACAAAGGTGGGAATGTGGTAGTGTGGCCTAAAGTGCTGTACGAGAGTGAGGCTTTTCGACAATTGGGTAATAGCACTTGCTACAAAAAACTTACCTATAATCCTCTCTCGGCTTTTACAGCTAAATTGGATGACATACTTAAAAGATCAATTGACACTGGCACTATTACCAGCGACTTGGCTTCAGCACTCACTGTAAAGGAGCTGACTATTGCGACTCTGTATCTTTTGCCGAAAATTCACAAGGATTTGTCGGCACCACCTGGCAGACCTATCGTGTCTCGGAGGAGTAACTTCTTGGAGAACATAAATAAATGGATCGATTATCACCTCCAACCACTCGTTGCCAACTTGCCCTCCTTTCTTAAAGATACAGGGGAGCTATTGCGCAAGGTAGATGGGCTGTGTTTGGAGGGTGATACTCTATTAGCTTCAGTTGATGTTGAGTCCCTCTACACGAACATCAAATATTCTGATGGCATTAGAGCTGTCCGGTTCTTCTTGGGTACTTCCACTATTCCCTTGGAGTTGAGGGACCTCCTCCTGGAGCTTCTGGAGTTCACCCTCACTCACAATTTTTTCATCTTCAAAGGGTCCTTCTACCTGCAGCTCCAGGGGACAGCTATGGGTGCGACCTTTGCGCCGGCCTATGCAAATCTGTTCCTGGGGCTGTGGGAGAGGGACCTATTCCTGTCAGACAAACAGGGGTCGGTCGACTGCATCCCATTTTGGGCGTGCTACACTGACGATATCTTCTTTGTCTGGCAGGGCACATCCATCGACCTTGTGAAATTTGTCTTTGAGTTGAACAATAATGACCAAAATATTCGGCTGACTTTGGTGTGGGATTCAGTAAAGATTAACTTTTTAGATGTTACAATTAAGAAAGATGGTGCAGGTACCTTGCAGACGGACATCTTTAGGAAACAGACAGCTACAAACACATTGCTCCATGCTTCTTCCTGTCACCCCTCGCATGTCATCAAAGCCATTCCTGTTGGACAGTTCCTCCGCCTCCGTTGCATTTGTTCAACGAATATGGACTTCGAGACTTGGGCGGAGGAACTTAAATTGCCGCTATTGGCGAGGGGTTACAGTAGACGCATCATCAAAAAGGCATACCATCGGGCTAAACTCTCCCTGAGGAATAATCTGTTATTCAATAATACCACAAGAAGGATAAAGAAAGCGGATGTAGTAAGATTTATAACTACATACCATCCGCAACATAAGAGGATGCGATAGGCCCTTCAGAAGGCATGGCCTATCTTGAAGGTTGACCCGATATTAGGTAAATTTCTCCTGAAGAAGCCATCCATTGCCTTTAGAAGAGCTAGAAATTTGCGTAACCAGCTTACATAGAGCCACTACCTGGGCCAGCATATTCCCACCTTTTTGGACAATATTTCTACTAGAGGCAGGTGCGTTCAATGCGGTAGATGTATCGCCTGCCCTAACATTGAGCATTTTTCCTTTTTCACAAACTCAGACCATACTAGAGAGTTTTCGATTAGACAGCATATCTCATGTACATCCAGATATGTTGTCTATTGTGCTACCTACCCGTGTGGGCTTATGTACGTGGGCCTTACTATTAGGCAATTAAAAGTTTGTGTAAGGGAACATGTTCTGGGTATAGAGGTGGCATCTGCCTGTATGGAAGCATCCGCCTTGAAAACGTTACCTCGCCACTTTAGAGAATTCCATCAATGTGATGGCTCGCTTTTACGGGTACGTGGAATTGATTCCCTCCATATTAAAAATTGTGGATGAAGATTGTCCAAACGCCTGGCCCAGGTAGAGACTAGATGGATCTGGATGCTTCGAACTATGTATCCTAACGGGTTGAATGAGAGTTTATCTTTCGCTCCCTTTCTGTGACCTTCTGGCTCCTGTGCAGTAGAGTGCGGTCTCCCTGCCCACATCATATTTTGTATGGTAATTTTTAATACTGTTTTTATTTACTTATTTAGTGCCTCTGGTGTGTGCGGCCGTTGTTTTTTATTGGAGTCCAGTGGGTGTGGAACGGTTGGAGTCGCACGAATCAAGATCTACATATCTGCTATGTTCATCATGGACTTTGTGATCTATCTATATATTCTCAAATGCCTATATTTTGCATGTTTCGCATTATATGTATGTGTCTTATATATTTTGACCCATATGGTAAATTGTGCTCAAGTTACTATATCATTTTGCTATGCTGTACTATTTCCTCTATATATATCTATGTACTTGTATAGTGAAGGAACTATGATTAATCTTTGATGTAGCGGTATTTGTAAATATGAGTGGTGCATATATTTAATTGAAGATCTGATCCATCATTTATTTAGTTTTGTGGCACTGATATACATAGCAGGTGGTCCTCAGTATATACCGCTGCTCCCTATCCACCCCATGCCTGGATTCTACATTTGCCCTTTTTTTCAATGGCCGTTTTTGTAAATTTTTGTATTGCGCATGCACCACTTCCCTCGCTATGCTTGGCAGCGTCAATTCTCTGTGACACTGGGCGCCGTGTCACGTGGGGCCCCGCGTGTTTCTGGCTCCAGCTTCCTGGGTAAACACTGGCTGGGCGGTGAGTTGCTGGTACATTTTTACCTTCCGCCTGACTGTATATAAATAAGCGCCCCCTGCACACGCTCACCACACCCCCTGA
This sequence comes from Oophaga pumilio, assembly GCA_009801035.1. Lineage (NCBI taxonomy): Eukaryota > Metazoa > Chordata > Amphibia > Anura > Dendrobatidae > Oophaga > Oophaga pumilio. The sequence goes on along the minus strand of VIAB01017802.1, from coordinate 52,571 downwards.
GGAAGAAGCTGTCTGCTCAGAAACGCGAGTCAGGGTGGGCCACGGGACCGCTGATCTCCCCCTACTTAGGTAATTATTCGCTGCCAGTGATTGTTTACTTTATTCTGCTCCACATTGTATGCCTGATACTGAGTATGCTGCTATTAGGAAACGTCTATATGTTAGTGATTGCTTATGTTTTTGCCACTAATGATATATGGTAGCTATGCACATTGTATACTTTCTGGTCCACATACAAGGTACTTACCTTTCTGATCTCTGACCTCACTTGAGTGTTATGGTGGGCCTATAGAAATGGCAGCCCTGGCATGCTATTTTCCTGATTTTCATCTTTATTGAATTTATGTGAGGTTTAGCGGCACCTTGTGGCCCTTTAGGCAATTTTTACGTGGGTATTTGGTGTACGCCCTTGTTTCCCCCTCCACATGCACTTTATCTGTGTTATGTTACTTTTTATATGAATTTTGAATTAATAAAAGTTATATCTTATGAGACTTTATGACTGCTTTTGCTCCATTGATTGTAAAGTGTAAGCTCTTATGTACTGCACAGTCCCCTCTCTCCTGAAGAGTGTAAGCTTATTCTATGGCTTTCTCTGTCTTACATGTAAATTGTAAGTTCTTATGGTCAGCGGGCTTCTCGCGCTCTCGAATGTAAATTGTAATACCGTATCTAATGTTTAGCAGGGTCTCCTGTCTTTCACCCCTGTGAAGTGTAGTGTAAGCTCTTATGGTCAGCAAGGTTCTCTCTCTTCTACCCCACTTAGCTCCACATTTTCATGTTACACCTACAAATAATAATAATAATAATAATCTTTATTTATATAGCGCCATCATATTCCGCAGCGCTTTACAGTTTAACAGTTTCAAAACATAAGTCATAAGTAACAACGTTAACAATACAATAATTAAAGCAAAATAAGCCGCCCCTGCTCGTGAGAGCTTACAATCTACAAACTTAAATATATTTTATTTGAATTATATGTGAATTGCAAAGACAAAATGATACATGGTTTTCTAAATATTTTAAGAATATAAAACTGGAAATTGTGACATGCATTTGTATTCAGCCCTCCTGAGTCAATACTTTGTAGGACCACCTTTCGCTGCAATTACTGCTGCAAGTCTTTTGAGGTATGTATCCACCAGCATTGCATATCTAGAAGTTGAAATGTTTGCCCATTCTTCTTTGCAAACTAGCTCTAGCTCAGTAAGATTTCAATGGAGTTTCTATGAACAGCAATTTTCAAGTCTTGCTCACACATGAGTATGCTTTGATATCAACCATTCCATTGTAGCTCTGGCTGTAGTTATACTGAGATTAAATTGCACACAATTTACCAATTATGTGACTTCTTGGTACAATTGGTCCCTCAGGATTTTGTTTAGGACTATCAGAAAACAGGGGCTGAATACAAATGCATGTCACAATTTTCAGATTTATATTTTTAAAATAATTACAAAATAACATATCATTGCCTTTATACTTCACAAATATCTGCTACTTTGTGCTGGTAAATCACATGAAATATGGGCAGCACAGTGGCTCAGTGGATAGCACTACAGACTTGCAGCGCTGGAGTCCTGGGTTCCAAGGACAACATCTACAAGGAGTTTGTATGTTCTCCCCGTGTTTGCGTGGGTTTCCTCCCACACTCCAAAAAACATACTGATAGGGAATCTAGATTGTGAGCCCCATCGGGGACCACAATGATAATGTGTGCAAACTGTAAAGCGCTGTGGAATATGTTAGCGCTATATAAAGATTATTATTATAATTCCCAATTAATCCCAATAAAATACATTTATGGCACTGTATGTTACAAAGAAAAGGTCCCAATGCTGACACCTGTGATATCTCACTGTTAGCTGTGACCCAATCTGAGTGTTATTTACCGCAGACATTTTTCTGCAACCATGTCGAAGGTAACATTTAAAGTACCGTGTTTTTACTAAAACTAGTAAATCTATGACCAAGTGATTCATTGGATCCAGTTGGATAAACATGTAGGTGGGCTACGCCGCTTGAGTGAATCAATTCTTCAGAAAACATGAAGATAAAAAGGCTTTTTAATCACAACACATTTCAATGCCGTACCAGTGTCTTTTTCAGGTGAAAAAACAAATGTTATTGAACATAGTGTCAAGTTGTCAGTTTACTATTGGTTATTGTAAAGATAATTTCAATCTGGCAACCAATATGGCAGAACTTCCTGTATTAGTTCATGCGTTCACCTGTATTAAAATGGATATTTGGAAATTGCAACATATCTGTGAGAAAAACAAGCATGGTACAAACATTTGGCCTATACCATGAATTCTGATTTACTAATATATACTCAAACCCATTTACAAATCCATTTTAAGAACATAGTCAATTCACTATTTCGATAAAAAACACATTCATACATATAACATGGAGCATACTTTTTTGCCCATGTGTTTTGTAAAAAATGTTGAATGCATAAGATTCATACATAATATTTAATGAGTTGTGCTAACATTAAGCAAAACACAAAGAAATAATATAAAGCTCATACATAACTATATCTCATAATGTATAGCTCATAAAACAAAATAATAATAATGTAATGTCTTATCTAAAACGCATTGAAATGTAGAGATTATCCAGGTGCACAATCTTTGTTTTCAGCAATGGAAGAGAAAAACAAAGGAAACTTCTGTTAAGCTGGAGATGTGATAGGGAAATGCCTTCTCATTATAAATATAATTAAAATAGCAAATAAACTTTAAAAAAGCAGCAATTGTCAGTGATAGGAGCTCAATTGAAAGTTTATTTTAAAGATTTAATTCCACTCAGCAATCCAAAACCCAGTCTTCTGTAAACAATTGGACAATATAATTGTGTTCTTTTGAACATTTAACTGCACTAAATCTGTTATTAGACAGTTAATAAAACATGTCTACTTTATTAAACTGCTGCATGAAAAAATTGTTAACTTTACATTACTTCAGTACAATACACATTTAGATGGGTCTATAATCAGGAAACAAGCATTTGTTGGAATGCTTGTTCCTGACTATCAACGCGTCCAAGCCATCCAGTAAGCGCACCTGCTTCTTTGATGGGTGCAATTATTTTTAAAAGAAACCTGTAAACAGGATTTAACACCTCAAATTAATGTCATGCATTTAAATGTGTTTTAATTCTTGTTTTAATTCTTACATTGCTTATGAAAAAAACATTATGATATTTTAGAGACATACAACTTTGAAATTGTATGCTAATGAGCCACAAGTACAGTAGGGTGGGGCAATACACTTCCAGGTCTCCTGCCTTGTCTCCCTATTCCTCTCCCCCGGTCTGCCTCCTGTGTAAACATTATTTTCTGTATGTGCAGTACAATAGTATTAACAATCATTCTGTGCTCATAGAAATGTAATCAGCCAATCTAAACAGACTATTAAATGACTGTGGATGAGCTTGCATGTATCTGACTTGCTATCAATTAATGGCCACAGTCGCGCTGTCTAAATCAAGCAATAGAGTTGGGCTTTATTAGACAACCATTTCTGCTATGCTTCTATTGCTATATGCAAAAAAAGTAGTGGAGTTTGAAGATAAATTTTCTACGGTCGCCTGAGCTTCCATGACAGTTATTGAAAAATAGAAGCCTAATTTCCTTGTCATCTCATAATTGTGAGCATAAAAGACAATGGGCCCCTAAGCAAATTAGACCTTTTAATATAGCGTTGTGCACAGTCACGCAGTACAGAAGGGCCTTTAAATATTTCCTTCTTCACATTCTCACCATTTCCCCCCCCCCCTGGTTCCCCTGAAAAGGAAATACTACACTGAAAATAGGATCAACTAGGACTGAACCAAGTCTTTCTAAAACCCTTAAGGCATGACTTGTTCTATGATTTCACCCCTTAGTGACAGAGCCAATTTGGTACTTAATAACCAAGCAAATTTTTACAATTCTGACCACTGTCACTTTATGAGGTTATAGCTCTAGAATGCGTCAATGTATCCCACGGATTCTGAGACTGTTTTTTTTGTGACACATTGTACTTGATGTTAGTGGTAAAATTTATTCGATATAACTTGCGTTTATTTATGAAAAAAATGGAAATTTGGCTAACAGTTTTAAAGTTTTTCAATTTTCAAACTTTTAATTTTTGTACCCTTAAATTAGAGAGTGGTGCCACACAAAATAGTTCATAAATAACTTTTCCCACATGTCAAATTTACTTCTGCACAATTTTGGAAACATAATTTTTTTTTGTTAGACTTAGGACGTTATAAGTTTAAAATTTGACCAGAGATTTTTCATTTTTCCAACAAAATTTACAAAACCATTTTTTTAGGGACCACCTCACATTTGAAGTGAGTTGGGGGGGGTCAATATAACAGAATATACCCAAAAGTGAAACCATTCTAAAAACTGCCCCCTTCAAGGTGCACAAAACCACATTCAAGAAGTTTATTAACCCTTCAGGTGCTTCACGAGAACTAAAGCAATATGGAAGAAAAAAATGAATATTTTACTTTTTTCACAAAAAAAATTACTTTGGAACCATTTTTTTATTTTCACAAGGGTATCAGGAGACAATGAACCACAAAATTAAAAAAAGTATGCCAATACCCTATATGTGGGGAATAGCCACTGTTTGGGTGCATGGCAGGGCTCAGAATGGAGGGAGCACCATTTGACTTTTTGAATGCAAAATTGGCTGGAATCAATGGTGGCGCCATGTCATATTTGGAGACCCCCTGATGTACCTAAACAGTGGAAACCCCCCTAGTTCTAACTCCAACCCTAAACCCAACACATCCCTAACTCTAATCCCAACCCTAACCATAACCCTAACCACAACCCTAACACCAGCACACCCCTAACCATAATCCCAACCCTAACCCTAATCCGAAACATAACCACAACCCTAACCCAAGCCCAACCCCAACTTTAGCCCAACCCTAGACCCAACACTAACCCTAGCCCCAACCCTAACCCTATAATTAGCACAACCTTAACTCTAACTTTAGCACAACCCTAACTTTAGCCCAACTCTAACTTTAGCCAAACTCTAACCTTAATGGAGAAAAGGAAATAAATACTTTTTTTAATTTTCTTATTTTTATCTAACTAAGGGGTTGATAAAGGGGGGTTTGATGTTTTTATTTTAATCACTGTGATAGGGTCTATCACAGTGATCAAAATGAACCAATAGGAAAAATGTCCTATTGTTGCCAGGTGCCGGCCCGCAGATCTTGGCAGGGGCACTGCGCATGTGCCCGCCATTTTCTTCCCCGAAGATGATGGTGATGGCCCGGTGCACTTCACGGGGGGTTGCAGGGACTCTGGAGGTAACAGGGGGGAGGGATAGGGGGACCCGATTTCTCTCTCCTCTGATGTGAGATCACATCAGAGAAAAGAGAAATTAAATGGGAAATCTGACTTTTTTTTGCGGTCGCTGTTATTCCGCTAATAACGCCAACCACAACAATGGGGTCAGTAAAAATCAACCCAAACCATGTTCTCCGGGGTCTCATCTACCCCCGGTAGCCGAGAACCCAAAAAAATTCCGACCCTAGTGGGCGCTATATACTTACTTCTCAGTGCCATTAAAATAAACATCGTTAATTGCCGCCGTTAAAAGGCGTTTCGGCGGTCGTTAAGGGGTTAATACAGCAATCATTCAGCACTTAGCTCCAGTGGTGCTTGTGGAAAGGATCTTCACCCCAGAGCAACTAATCTAAAAGTTCTCAACAATCACGTTGTGCTTCTACATCAATCAAGGAACGTGAATCTCAGACCTCATGGGTACATCACAACCTTGGACCAGGCTTCCATTCTTGGAAAATAAAACCTTCACGTTGCTTATCTATGAACTGTTTCAATACTTACTGACACAACTGTTTTCTCCTCTTCCCATATTGATATTTCTGCTTTACATCATTTGTATTATTGCATTATTCATATGTCCTGTTATGTATAAATATGTTACAATCTGTTCAGTTGGCCATTAACAGGTATCAACCACTGGTGATATTATCATTTATTATTATAGCGCCACTTATTCCATCGTGCTTTACATGTGAAAAGGGGTATACATAACAAAAACCAATTACAATAATCTTGAGTAAAAAGAGTCAACGACTGGTATAGGAGGAGAGAGGACCTTTTCCTGCAAGGGCTCACAATTTACAAGGGATGGGTGAGGATCCAGTAGGTGAGGGTACAGCTGGTCGTGCAGCGGTTTGATGGAACAAGTGTTACTGCAGATTGTAGGCTTGTCAGAAGAGGTAGGTCTTCAGGTTCCTTTTTAAGGTATCCACGGTAGGTATGTTTGGATAGAGAGTTCCAGAGTAGGGGTAACACATGGGAAAAATCTTGTATGCGATTGTGGGAAGAGGAGATAAAAGGGGAGTAGAGAAGGAGATATTGTGAGGATTGGAGGCTGCGTGCATGTAAGTACATGGATTCTAGGTCACAGATGTACGGAGGAGACAGGTTGTGCATGGCTTTATATGCCAAAGGTATGTTTCTGAACTGGAGTCTGTGGGCAATGGGGAGCCAAGGGATTGACAGAGAGGAGAGGCCGGGGAATAGTGGGGGATAAATGGATTAGTCAAGCAGCATAGTTTACGATAGATTGGAGGGTGTGAGAGTGTTAAAGGGGAGGCCACAAAGTAGGGGGTTCCAGTAGTCGAGGCAGGGAATGATGAGGGTGTTTGCTGGTTCTTGGTTGAGGAATCTGTGCATCCAGGTGATATTTTTGAGTTGGAGTCAGCAGAAAGTGGAAAGGGCTTGGATATCTGGTTTGAAAGGGAGATCAGAGTCAATGGTTACCCCGAGGCAGTGAGCTTGTGGAACTAGAGTGGGCAGCCATTGACTTTGCTAGATAGGTCTCTTGGGGGGGTTGAGTGAGATGGTGGAAAGTTGAGGAATTTTGTTTCATCCATGTTAAATTTTAAAAATCTAGCAGAGAAAAACGATGAAATAGTGGACAGACATTTGGTGGATTCTGGTTAGTGAGGAGGTGATACAGGAGAGAGGGTCAGGGAGCTTGCAACGTAGCGATGGATGTGTCCAAATGATGCTGAGTCCAAAGAACTGCAAGTGGGTGCCAATCCGCTGGTGAACGCAGCCATAGATATGAAAAGAAAAAAGGGATTTCATCTGGCACACCGATCCCGTAAGGTAAGATCAAAAACCTTTATCGGGCACATCAAGCCATGGTTAAAATAGATAAAAGAACCTGTTATGTTTCTGGCATGGTAAAAGTGCCCCTAGTCATAAGTCATTGGTATCCTATGACTAAGGGCGCTTTACTGTGTCAGAAACACGTCTGGTTCTTTTATCTATTTTAATAATGGCTTCATATGCCCAATAAAGGTTTTTGATTTTAACTTACGTGTTTGGTGTGCTGGATGAAATCCCTTTTTTATATTCATAAGGAGGTGATATCTGATCCAGAGATGTAGATCTGTGTGTCAATAGCATAGAGGTGATACTAAAAGTCATGGGACTGTATGAGCTGCCCCAGGCTGAAGGTGTAGATGAAGTAGATCAGGGGTCCTAGAACTGAATCTTGGGGGACACCGACAGATAGGGAGTGAGTTCAGGAGTTGTGTAAGTGGGAGACACTGAATGTCCGATCTGTTAGGTATAAGGAGATGCAAGATAGGGCCAAATTTGTGAAGCCAAGAGATGAGAGAATCTGTAGTAAGAGGGAATGGTCCACTGTGTTAAAGGCATATGACATGTCCAGGAGGAGGGTAGAGCAGTGTCATTTGAATTTGGCAGTTAGTGCATCGTTGGTAACTTTAGTCAGGGAAGTTTCAGTGGAATGGAAGCCAAATTGTTAGCCGTTGAAGAGGGAGTGGGAGGAGAGATGGGAGGACAGTTCAAAATGGACTTGTTGTTCCAGTATGTTCTGAGACATATGGTAGAAGTGATATCTAGTGATAGCTAGACAGAGAGGATCAGTCAAGGGAGGGCTTTTGAGAATGATGTGATTGAAGCATGTTTGAAGCATGATGGGAAGACACCAGTTGTTAGTCATGAGTTAAAGATATGGGTTTGGGTTTCTGATGAAGACTGTGGTGAGGTTTGAAATGAGGTGGGACGGGATCAGGTCAAGTTCACAGGTGGCTAGATGTGATTTGGAGAGTAAAGTTCATCTTCTGTAATGGTGTAGAAGCTGGTTTTGGAGGAGCTCTGGGTAGTTATGAGGAGCTATGGGGGCTGTAGGACAAAGCTTTTTCTGATGTTATCAATTTTCTGCTTGAAGAATGAGGCAAAGTTTTCAGCTGAGATTATAAGAGAGGGAGGAGGCACTGGGGGACGTATCAGAGAATAGAAAGTGTTGAATAGCTGTCACGTCCTTAATCGGGTGCTTTCGATGGACGGCACCGCAAATAGTAATAATAGGATGATAAAGGTTGAAGAGAAGGAAGTGGAAGACGCTTAGAGACAATTGAGTGGGATGTGTCAATGGGGATGTTGAAGTCTGATATACAGTACAGACCAAAAGTTTGGACACACCTTCTCATTCAACGATTTTTCTGTATTTTCATGACTGTGAAAATTGTAGAATCACGCTGAAGGCATCAAAACTATGAATTAACACATGTAGAATTATACATTACACTTTAGAAAAAAAGTGTGAAACAACTGAAAATATGTCTTATATTCTAGGTTCTTCAAAGTAGCCACCTTTTGCTTTGATTACTGCTTTGCACGCAGAAAAGGTGAACGGATGGACTCTACTTGCCTGGTTCCCACCGTGAAGCATGGAGGAGGTGGTGTGATGATGTGGGGGTGCTTTGCTGGTGACTCTGTTGGGGATTTATTCAAAATTGAAGGCATAATGAAGCAGCACGGCTACCACAGCATCTTGCAGCAGCATGCTATACCATCTGGTTTACGTTTAGTTGGACCATCATTTATTTTTCAACAGGACAATGACCCCAAACACACCTCCAGGCTGTGTAAGGGCTATTTGACCAAGAACGAGAGTGTTGGTGTGCTACGCCAGATGACCTGGCCTCCACAGTAACCATACCTGAACCCAATCGAGATGGTTTGGGGTGAGCTGGACCGCTCACCGCTTCAATTTTGAATAATCCCCAACAGTGTCACCAGCAAAGCACCCCCACACCATCACACCACCTCCTCCATGCTTCACGGTGGGAACCAGGCATGTAGAGTCCATCCATTCACCTTTTCTGAGTGCAAAGCAGTATTCAAAACAAAAGGTGGCTACTTTGAAGAACCTAGAATATAAGACATATTTTCAGTTGTTTCACACTTTTTTGTAAAGTGTAATGTATAATTCCGCATGTGTTAATTCATGGTTTTGATGCCTTCAGTGTGATTATCCAATTTTCATAGTCATGAAAATACAGAAAAATCTTTGAATGAGAAGGTGTGTCCAAACTTTTGGTCTGTACTGTAAGTCTGACATCCATATTGTTAATCTTGTACAAAGACTTGGAGCTTTATTACAGACTATTCAGTGTGTTGTCTATCTGGGGATTGTGTTGTGTTGAGATTTATGCTTAATTTACAGCCCAAGTCGAAGGTGGGTGCAAGACTGAATGAGTGGAGCTAGATTACTGTTTAGCAAGTCATACACAAGAGATTTGTCAGACGGACAATTGACCTTATATACCCATACACATGAGTACTTGACTCTGTCGAATGTTCATGATTCTCAGAATTTTAATGGTGGACCATTTTGTTTTCTAACAGCTGATCCTTTTTTTCCCTTGGCATCATCTGTCAAGGGACAGTCAGGAGACAGCCATACAAATTATATGTTCATGCATTTCTACCAAAATCACAAGGTTTTTGCCACATTTCATCTAATGTGCATATGGATCATGGCCCAGGGCACTTCCTGTTGGTAACTGCATATGTTTACTTGCTATTGCTAATCCCAATGTTATGTAATGCTGCATAGTCAGGATATTTCCAAATAGTATTGCTCTTTTCTTAATACAATAGTTGTTGTTTTTTTTTTTTTATTTGTTATGATCATATTTGTCCAGTTAAAACTTTTGAAACAAATTATAAAAAGGAATAAAGTCTATGCTAGTTTTAACTATTGTCTAAAAGAACTTTTAGAGAAATGCTTTTACTTTCAGGCTTTCATTTCCTTACAATTTTATTCCTTAGTGTGGTTTTAGTATTTTACTTGTTGATTAATATTTATATCATTTTTGGTTATTTAGAAATGAGTCTAGTGGCAAACACAAACCTGACATTAATGAAAATAAAGAAGATTTGCTCTATTTTTAGACTTTATAGACTTAAATTAAAAAATGGCGCAATAAAAAAAACCTGCTATGTATTTTATAAGTGCCATGGTTCACTGCAGTGTAAAGCATGAGGGGTAAGTACAAGCTTAATCAGAATGTGAATTAGAGACTATATGGCAGAATTCAATACATTTTGCTATCCTCCATTTTTTGCAGAAATAATACACCTTTGTACCATGTTACTGGCTCAAACAGTGCAAAGATGCAATTTTTTTCCTTGCAGAATAGCATTCTGAAATAATTAGAAGAAAGAACTATACACAAGGTATATCATTTTATGACCCATCTGTACTTTTATCCAGTAGATGGAGCAATATAAATGTGCCAAAATGGCTGTGATAATTGTCAATTCAATTTATTCTAATGATTTATAGAGGTAAACCAAGGCTAAGCTTACAAGTTATAAGAAAGGAGAGTTGTATTTTGGACAGGTTTACCTTTTAAAGGCACGATATGTAAATGTTTCTCCATGTACAGTGAATCATATAGAGCTTGTCACTTAAAAGCAGCTTTTGCTTTAGCTTTAATTATGATATGGCATACATTGTAAATGAATATGTTTTTAAATAAGTGGTAATTATGCGAGAAAACAATTACACACTGTCTTCTCTTCACTGCCAAGGACATTTCATGGTAGTTTTTATAACATGCACTTTTTAATTAAGATGATTTGTAGCATGGTGCTGATGTCCCTTTCAATATGTCATTGCCATTAGAACACTGTGAACTTAAACTGAATCTTCAGTTTTGTGGACCTTTACAAGATTGGGCTGTAAATAGCGACTGAGAGATATTTACGGTACAAAAAATTTCAGTAGGAGGCTCTATTAAAGAACACTAACTTCAGGTTATCCCTAAAGATGACCTATAGATGTGTAATCAGGGTGCACTCATGGAAGCTCTTAAATGGACTTTGTGTCCCAATATCCTGTTTATTTTTTGTCTACTGTTCAGACTAATGGACAGAGGATTTAATGTATGTATGGGTACATTAGACTTTGTTCACATTAAGGTATACTGTATGTCAGGGTTATTCAGCAACACAAACTTCTTCTAATGCTATTATATATTTAGCATATAATATTATGCTGTACAGTTTTTTATGGGGTCACCCACTGCATAGGAAAGTGTAGTCTGCTGCTCTTGTACAATAAAAAAGGAGTTGACACATAGCATCCTGATAGAAACAGTGGCTACCGTTGCAATATGCACTGTGAGTCTCATGTATAATACGGTCAATATGCAGAATATCAAAACTGGTTGTTTTAATGGAAAAACAAAAAGCTGAGGTTAAGTGGTGAAGCTCTAAAGGATGATGCAAAGAGGCATATCATATAATGTTTATGGAAAGTAATTCCAGAAGATACCTGGAAGGGTTTCCATTATTAATTGTTGTCTCACAACATCATTAGGTTGGAAATGACTAAAACAGTGAAGATGATTGGATCTTTTGAAATTCAAGTTTGGCGACTTCTCTAAATCTTCCCAAAAAATTATATTTGAGGCTAATAAATTTGCACAATTCTCAATGCTGGAAAGATTGTAATTGCCTGGAAGATACACATGGGGGAAAGGAGAGAAAAACCCAGCTGCCCATAAGAGCTTAAACTTTACAGGAAAGAGAGAGCATACCCTGCTGACCATAAGAGCTTACACTCTACAGGAGAGAGAGGACCATGCTCACCATAAGAGCTAACACTCTACAAGAGAGAGACGACCCCTCTGATCATAAGAGCTAGCTTACACTCTAAGGGAACGAGACAGAGGACTCCGCTGACCATAATAGCTTACACTGTATAGGAGAAGAGAGAGAGAGGATCTCACTAACTATAAGAGCTTACACTCTACAGGAGAGAGAGGAAGCACCCGGCTGACCATAAGAGCTTAAACTTTACAGAAAAGAGAGAGCGGACCCTACTGACCACAAGAGCTTACACTCTACAGGAGAGAGAGAGAGGACCCCGATGACCATAGGAGCTTACACTCCACAGGAGAGAGAGGACCCCGCTCACTATAAGAGCTTACACTCTACAGGAGAGAGACGACCCCTCTGATCATAAGAGCTAGCTTACACTCTGCGGGAGAGAGAGAGAGGACTCCGCTGACCATAAGAGCTTACACTGTACAGGAGAAAAGAGAATGGATCCCACTAACTATAAGAGCTTACACTCTACAGGAGAGAGAGGGAAGACCCGGCTGACCATAAGAGCTTAAACTTTACAGAAAAGAGAGAGCGGACCCTACTGACCACAAGAGCTTACACTCTACAGGAGAGAAAGAGGACCCCGATGATCATAAGAGCTTACACTCTACAGGATAGAGATGCCCCCTCTGACCATAAGAGCTAGCTTACACTCTACAGGAGAGAGAGAGGACCCAGCTGACCATAACAGCTTTCACTCTAAAGGAGAGAGAGGACCCCGCTAACCATAAGAGCTTACACTCTACAGGAAAGAGCGGACCCCACTGACCATAAAAGCTTACACTCTAAGGGAGAGAGAGACCTGCTGAGCATAAGACCTTAAAATCTACAGAAGGAAGAGACTTAGCCATTGACTCTAAGAGATGAAATACTCTGCTGAACTTTGCTCCACTAGGAACTGCTGATCTGTGATGGTCTTGGTACTGACCACTGCCCTAAAAGGTATGATAATAAATAAGGTGTCATAGCTGCAGATCATTACGGGGAGGCCCGAGCGACAATGCAACATGCAGTTAACCCATTCTCTTATGTTTCAGCAGCATGGGATATTAAGTGAGCCAATTTTTTTGCGATCAAATCTCAAAATGAAGGAATTTGAGTGAAACTGCAAATTTCTGGAAATTTAACTCAAACTTAATCTTCCACTTATCAATTCGCTCATCTGTACTGAGAAGGTAATTTAAAAAATGTACACAAGAAATCTGCATGTAAGCCGGGAAACACAAGCCCTTCCTAAGCTCTGTAAAAGTGAGGTTAGTAGTAGACACCCTTCTTCTTAGTATGGCATTAGTTATAGACATCTAGCGTTGTGCTTACATATCATTTCGTTTATACAAATTCACAGTTCATTCTTACTTCATATAAATGCTATTTAAGCTCTCAATATAGTATCAATTATTGTTCTGTTTTGTTCTTTTCTTATACAAGTTCAGATGAATTGTAAATGAAAAAGATTTATCATGACACAGATAGTAGCATCTTTTGATTAGTGATGAGCGAATACATACTGCACTATTCTTTACTCGCACGAATAGTATGGTATTCATTACTTGTTGAGTAATTAGGTATTCGCCTTGGTATATTCGAGTGACCCGCCCAGCATGTTTAGCACTTTATTTGCATCCAATGAACATGCTGGGCTGGCTTGCAAATTACAGTAATGCCTGTGCCATCTTTGGTGTGGCATTACTCTGTTTGGCTGGCATTCCAGCATCATAGGGACTATTTAAATGCTGCCGGCACCATCTTGCGCACATTGCAGCCGGAAACAGAGTAGTGACGTAGTGAGAGGGTAGTGTGAGCATAAGAAGAGTGAAAGGAGCATAGGGACAGTGACAGAAAGTTATAGTGAACATTATTTATTCCAAAAAATCTTTTAGGCTATGTGCACACGTTGCGGAATTGCCACGGAAATTTCAGCGGCAATCCCGCACCTCCCTGCCGCGGAAAATACGCACTTTATAGGTATGTGTATTCCCGCCAGAAACTAGCATTTTGCAAG
>VIAB01017797.1:15466-29759 GCA_009801035.1 Oophaga pumilio | reverse complement strand
GGTCAATAAGGCCCAGGTCACCTGGAGAGGATAGTACGTCTAGGGTCAGAAAGGGGTTAAATATCCACCATTCGCATGTACTATTAAATGAACAGCCAATTGCCATTTATAATGCTTTACTTTCCCTGTGACTGCCTGTCTCCTAGGCCCGAAGCATTGACTGAAGCAAGATTTCTTCTGTAACCTGTCACTGCAGAATTCTAGAGCCATCCACTTCTCATGCATTATACACAAACTTGTAGCTTCACTGATTTACATATCTCCACATGCTCTCTGCAGCTGACAGTCCAGGAGGGAACACAGCCCTTTAAGGGACTCTATCAGTAAGATCAACCCTGTCAAGCCATCTATATGGGCTTAGGTCATAGGAAGTTGAATAAAATGATACAAGTGATCCAGTGTTTTATTCCAGAGAAAGCCATGTATTTCTTTATATACTTTTAAGATCCATGGGCAGGACGCATATCTCCAATGAGAATGAAGGGGAATGTTACCAGTGTAGATGGTGGGTGTGGACTACGCTTTGCTGGGCTTACCTTAGAGGAGCATGACTAAGTCAATACCTGGTCTTCACTAGAGCCTCTGATAGTGACAATAGACTTGAGACATTAGAATAGCCACCAAGTGTCACTGCAGGGCATTGTCCCAATCTGCAGTAGCTGACCAATGGGTTAAGGGAGGGGCACAGAGGGTGTGGGAAGAGACGTGGTTAAAAAATCTGAGGTCGGGGCAGACAGCACAGGTTCAGAAGATGTAGTCAAAGTTAGGATCGGAGAGATCACACAGCACAGGTAGGCAAGCCGGGTTGGTAACAGGAGAGTAAAACCGAAAGGCACCTTGAATGAGAACTAGAGGCGAACTGCAAACTAGAACCAAGGTGTAAACGCAAGAGGTTTGTTGGATGCCGTGAAGAGCCGGAGGCAGAGAAGGGGATAACAGGATTTACTGAACAGGAAATTGACAAGTAATACTCCACACAGTGAGACGAGATCAGCAAAGGCAACAAAGGGATTTTCGCACGAACACAATGCTTGAGAAGAAGGTATACAAAAAAAGGTAACTTATCGCTTGCAGTTCTTGTTGCGGAAAGGCTGGAATATCTCTTGCAGACGTTGCAGATCGTGGACAATGTCTCTGGCTCTGTTACGGAGGAACGAAAAGCACCGTCTCCCGATGGTGCCGATGTATTTGGTCCCGCTTGGCTCAGGTGCGCTGGTACGTAGAAACAGTCCTTTTTGTGGATTCCTCTGGAATGGCGCTGAACACGGACCGTGGGCATGCTCGCAGGCCGTGGCAGCATGCGATCCTCTGGAGTAGTCTCTAGAAACAGAGCAAATCAGCTTATCTGCAACTGCAGGCGGGAAGGAGCCATCCAGCAAGGAAGCGTCTGAGGGCAGCTCAGTCGGGACACAGTCAGTTTGACAGTTGGAATGCTGGGGGATGGATGATGTGGAGTTAGCAGTCGGAGCAGTGGGGAGGGAGTCAACCTTCTCCTTGTTCTCCTGTCGCTTTCCCGCCAAGTCTCTCCTGTTCCCGCTCTTAGTCCCTTTTATATCCCCCACGCCCCCTGCTGTCCAGTGCCAAGGTCCTCCCCTCCCAGAAGAACCTTCTCCCGGCAACAGTGGTGACAGTCCCGATAGTTCCAGCCTTAAAGGGCGCCGGAAAACGCTGACTCTGTCTCGGCTCATCTTCTAATACAGGTCTATGTTGATATATGCACTTCTGGCAGGGAAACCAAACTCTGCAACACACAGTTGTTATAAACTCCTGCACAATCTGGCTGCGCCTTCCTATAGCTGGGTGGAGGCTCTCCAGTAACAGGAGATGCAGCACAGCTGTAAGTGTTTGCAAAGGCAGCTCAGCAAGATGGTCATACACCGGGATGAGCCAAGTGGCATACACAGTAAGTGGAACGGCGCTGAGGAGGTGTGCAAGTTACCGACATGATAGTACCCCCCTCACACCTCTTCCTTTTTTGGCCATACCTTCAGAGAAACCTCTCAATAATGGTGGGGTGCAGATGTTTACAACAGGTTCACAAGATCTCTTCTCAGGACCAAAGCCCTTCCGATCAACCAGATAAAAGGTCCTCCCATAAATAATTTTAGACTCCAATATGTCCTTCACTTCAATCACATCCTTGGGACCCTGATGAACAGAGGTAGAGGCAGGTTTATGATTTTTAGAGAAGTAATTCAGGACTATTGCCTTTAGTAGCGAGACATAGAACAATTTTGGAATCCGTAAATTCACCAGAAGCTGAAGACTGTAGGTCACTGGATTGATGTGACCGAGGATTTTGAATGCCCCAAGGTACCGAGGGGCGAAACTTATAGGAAGGCACCTGAATTTTTCAGAAGATAACCAGACTTTATCTCCAGGTTGGTATTGAGGTGGAGAATTTGTTTTCTTGTCTGTATAAGACTTCATCCAAGACAAAGCCTTAAGGAAGAAGTTTGCTGCCAGAAGAACTTGCCATAAGTGGTATCTACTGCTGGTACCCCAAAGGAAACAGACATTAGAGAGGGCACTTGAGAATACTAGAATTGTAAAACGAAAAGTAGAAATGCTCCAGAAGACTCCTTAACATGGTTGTTGTAGGAAAACTCTGCCCAGGGAAGTAATTGCACCCAATTATCCAGAGATAACAGAGCATAGGTAGTTCTCAAGAATCTGATTGACCAGCTCTAATTGCTCATTGGTACACAGAGGAGAAATCCAGCTGGACATTCAGCAGTTTACAAAGAGCCCTCCAGAATTTCGACATTAACTGGAACCCAGAATCCAAGACAATGTGGAGAGGAACACTATGGAGATGAAACACATGCTGAAAGAACTGCGTGGCGAGATTGGGAGCAGAGGTAACACCGACCAGTGGAATGAAGTGAGCCATTCTGGAGAACCGGTCCACCACAGCCCTGACGGTGTTCAAACAACCAGGTAAGTCCGTGATGTAATGTATAACAATGTGTTGCCAAGGGAGATAAGGAATAGGCAGAGGCTGAAGGAAACCAGAAGGCTTGCTCCTGGGGACCTTATCTCTGACACACTGTGACAACACTGAAAGTCTCGCGAAAGCCTCTTTCAAGTACTGGAAGGCCAACATGGTTGGCTCAGACCAGATCCTGGCATTAGTCCCCTTCTTTGTTAAGGCTGAGGTTGGTGCCAGGAAAGGATGAGAAGTGCAGAATAAATTGTCTGTAGAAGTTGGCGAAACCCAAGACCTGCTGGATGGCACAAAAGCCTTGGGCACAAGGCCAGGCGAGAAAAGCAGAAACCTTCTCAGGATCCATTTTGAGCAACTGGCTGGAAACAATATAGCTGAGAAATGGTAAGGAGGATTTTTCAAAGACACATTTGACAAGTTGGCAAACAAATTGTTCTCCCGTAGACACTGCAGAACCTAACGTCTTCTATGGGTAAATAGATCAGAGGAGAAAATCAAGATGTCATTCAAATACACGACTACAGAAACATAGAGTAAGTCCTGTAAGATATTGTTAACAAATTCCTGAAACACACTAGGCACATTGCATGGACCAAAGGGCATGACGAGATACTCGTAGTGACCATCACAGGTACTGAAAGCCGTCTTCCATTTGACTCCTTTGTGGACCTGAATCAAACTTTAAGCCCCTCGCAGATCAAATTTAGCAGAAATCTTAGCCCCATGAATTCTGTCAAATAGTTCTGAAATCAAAGGCAGGGGATACTTGTTCTTAGTGGGGATTTTAATAATACAGGGACGTAGGGAACCATACTTCTATGTCACGAAGAAGATGCCGACACCAGCAGGAGAAGAGGATTTATGGATGAATGCCTTAACTAAATTTTCTTGTCTGTATTCTGTTATGGCACAAGTCTCTGGAAATGATATGGATACACCCGGCCCCGGGGTAGAGAGGTGCCAGACTGTAAATCGATGGGACAATCAAAAGGTCCATGGGGTAGTAAGACCTCTGCCTTCTTTTTACTAAAGACACCTGCAAAGGCACAACAATAGGTGGGCAGAGAAGAGATGTTCGAAGACATGGGAGACGGAGACTTGAGCAAGACCTTGGCAATGCAGTTGGAAGCACAAAATGGTCTCCATTGAAACAACTGGCTGTGAACCAGTCAAGAACCAGAGCATGTAATGCAACCATGAAATGCCTAGAAAAATAGCAATTACAGACTTATGTAGCACACAGAAAAAATTATTTTGGAATGCAGGGCTGCAATCTGCAACATGACTGGCAGGGTGATATATCAAATAGGCTCCGCCAGGACTTGTCCATCAATGGAGGCAACGACCAGGGGATGATCCAGCTGTGTAAAAGCTGAAGTTGGAGAACCTAATGGATGAATATTACAGTGGAACCAGAGTCTAAATGAGCTGCCACGGAGAGAGACCTCTCCCACATGATGGAGTGACCTTGGCCAATAATTTTGGAGAGCTATCTTTCTTACCTGGGCAGTCTCCCAGCCATGCCTAGGTGCTGGAGGAGGTGCGACCTGGTATTTCGAATACCGCTAGGAACTCCACCAGGAATGGAAATCATGAGTCACTGAGCCCCCACGCTTCCAAGTGGGGTTTGCCCAAGCCAGGGCTTGTCTGGACAGCAGAGAGACCAAAAATGGTTTGGTCCCATGGAAAGAGTTGGGAGGGAGCTTGAAGTGAATCTGGCCCTAGTTTGTAAAGCCGCTGCTCTCCTTGGGATCTCCATTGTAGCGGGATGGATGTGGAAGCTGGAACTGAGCTGCTCCACCAGAAGATAGAGCCTTAGGCAATCCCACTGAAGAGGAGGTCAATCCAAAGTAAGGATGGCCTGTCATGGTAGAGGCACAGTACAGGGTGGAAAGTGAGGTGGACAAATCATGCAGCTGTGTTGCCAGCACAGTTATTGCCTGCATCAGCTTATCTTGACACTCACTTTGTGAATGAACCACATCATACAGGACTTGTACATTGGACGTGGAGTCTCTAGATCTAGATTTGTCAGTGGGGTCCATGGCCTGAGCTTACTGTTATGATGGTGTGTGTGGACCCACTGAGTTACTGGCTGGGCTTACCCTTGAGAGGCATGACTAAGTGAGTACCTAGTCTTCACCAGACCCACCAATTGCCACTCCAGGGCAGTGTCCGGATTTGCAGCAGCTGACCAACAGGTCAGGGAAGGCATACGAGGCACAGAGGGGGTACATAAAGACGTGGTCAGGAACTCCGAGGTCAGGGCAGGCAGCCCAGGTTCAGAAGGCAGAAGAATATAGACCATAACAGAAACCATAACTAAAGATCTACAAAGGGATCCTATAACCATGTGGAAGGACCCTATGCAGGACAAAAAAGGGGGACACTCCAAAACTGAGAAATACAATAGAAAAAACTGTGCAATATGTCCAATATGTGATGAATAAAAAGGTATATGTTTATTACATAAACATAAGATAAATATATATATATCAGTACGTGTAAGCAAAAAATTAATCAGTTATAGAGACAATACAGAGATAAGGTAGAGATCGGCACAGTGCTTATGTAGAAGAATCGACCCAACCCTAATCTAGTCAAGCCCCACCATGTCTCCGCAGGTTTTTACATGAGGAAGCCTCCGAGGAAGCCAACACGAAACGCGTGTTGGGGCTGGTGGCGCGCCATCCTATACATCACTTCATAGGTAAGAAGTGCCTTTAGCAGAGGATAAAACAGTCTTTCCTGGTCACATATTAGAGTTTTTGGGAATCACGATTGATTCCTTAAAATGGAATATAGACTTCCAGGTGAAAAATTATTTAAAATTAAGGGCTTGTTGAGGAATATGTTATTGAAAGACAAAAATACACTAAAAGAATTACAATCCCTACAAGGCCTACTTAATTTTGCCCTGTATATAACTCCAATGGGTCTCTTTTTCTCTAGGAGTCTATACGAAGATACCAAGGGCTTAAAATCCCCTTGAGCTCCTACTCGAATTAACAGGAAAATGAAAGAGGATATTTTAGTCTGGATTAAGTTTATAATTAATTTTAATGGCCTCAGTTGTTGGCAGAAAGAATTCATTATAACTGATTCATTACAATTATTTTTAGGTTTTTCAACAGATTTTGGTTACGGGTTGTATTTTAATGGAAATGGTCTGCTGAGTTATGGCCAAGGAAAGCTTTATCACTCAATCACATAACTGTGTAGTGAAAGAATTAGTTTTCAGGTTTTCCTGTCAATTTGGGGAGTTGAATGAACAATAGGTGCATACTAATGCGAACAGCTAATATGGGTAAGATTTTTGCAGTTAATACTCTATCCTTAAAATGTTTAAGGGCTGCAGAGCTGCTCAGACAGTTAGTAGCTTCTTGCCTAAAATTTAATATTTGCCTAAAAACAACTTATGTGGAAAATAGCAACATCCCATAGTAATTGCTTTATCTCGCCACCAGTGGCTGGAACTTCGGAGACTGGCCCTATTTACAGAACAAGAAAGGATCCCGTGTCCTCCACAGTCATATAGTCTAATATTGGATTAATCCCCTTATATATTAGTCACTCAGTATCATCTAGAACATGGGCAGATTATTCTGCTGCATGGGATACATTGACCAAATTCTGCAAAGTTGTACAATTAGATCATACTCAGAGTAGGACAGATGTAGTCCTATGATTAGTTAACAGTTTATTGTTAGAAAAGCATTCATATTCTTCAATTTCAAAATAGTTGGCAGGAGTATCTTTTTTATTTAAATTGCATAGGAACTCTCCTACTTGTACTTTGCTTCCAGTGAAACAGTCCCTAACAGATATTAAAATGGAGTTGTGGCATCCAGACGAGAGACGGCCAATATCCATAAACGTGTTAACAAAATTATGGTGTGTTCTAAGCCAAATTTGTCTTGATAATTTTGAATGAACTTTGTTTCAGACAGCTTTTGTGTTGGCGTTTTTTGCAACCTTAAGGATAAGAGAACTATGGCCAGCAATAAAAATTCAGAATCAAACTTATTACTTAGTGGCATTAGTTTAACGGAATGTCATTTAGTTATTCAAATTAGGGAATCTAAAACAGATCAATTAGTCAAGGGATTCAGTGTTAAACTAAATAGATTCCCAAATTCCCCAATTTGTACAGTCTCAAACGTAAGAAATTGGCTAAAAGTTAGGACTTCCTTAAATGGCTCTTAATTCATAGCGATTTCTCTTCATTAACAGTATTTCAATTTAATTATGTCTTAAAAAAATATTTTGTGGAATTAAATCTGGGTGAGTACAAAATCTCATCACATTCATTCCGAATATGAGAAGCTAAAGAGGCAGCTAAACTAGGCCGAGAGAATAATATCATCAAAAGGATTGGTCATTGGGATTCTAATAGATTTTGAATATATATTAGGTCTGAGTTGCTGACATTAGGTTAACTGTTCCTTTTAGGTCCATTAGGGTAAGTTTCCACGGTCAGGAAAGACTCAGTATTAGCTGCGGATTGAATGCTAAGTCCTACCGCAGCGTTTAATCCGCAGCGGCCAGATGTTCCTGCATAGTGGAGGGGATTTTTTGAAATCCCATCTCCACTATGCATCCGATTACGCGGGTGACACACCCGCTAAACAGGACATGCGGCGAGTATTTTTAGATCGCAGCATGTCTATTTACCTTGTGGCGACGCTCCGTTGCCACAAGGTAAATAACACAGTTCTATGTAGGGGTGCGGCAATTCCAGATGTATTCGATGAACACATCCGGAATCACCGTGTGTTCAGAAGGGGGCGGGGCTTTGGGCGGAGCGGGGTTTCCACTCCTTTTAAAGCGCATTTATTCCGGTACGTGGACACGTACCCTTAGTTGTTTGGATAGTCGGCCACTCCTTCATCTTCTGGGCTCAGAAGAGAGCTTCATGGAGAAGTTACTCTGAAAACCTGTAATCTGATCCATCAGATGTGAACATTTTCTGGTGTGGTAATGAATTAAAGGAGTTTGCTAAAACTCTACCATCCCCTAATTTGGTTATTTTGCATGTAGGTGGTAATAATGACAGACAGTGAGACAGTCCATTCTCGTGGTCTTCATGTCTCACATTGGTAACTCCCCATTTTATTTAAAATAAGTTCTCGGACAGATTCTCATGCACATCAGTGTCCGGACCATAACTCTGAACAGCTCATTTATATATTAAGAAAAATATGGATTTCTCCAGAATACAGATCACAGACATCAAGGTATCATTTTATTTCACTTTCTTTGACCTCAATGACTATA
The DNA here is from genome assembly GCA_009801035.1 of Oophaga pumilio. Taxonomy (NCBI): domain Eukaryota; kingdom Metazoa; phylum Chordata; class Amphibia; order Anura; family Dendrobatidae; genus Oophaga; species Oophaga pumilio. Next base: position 21,535 of record VIAB01017797.1, on the reverse strand, counting down.
TAGATGGATTACTAGGGTTGATCCTAGGAACAGATTCCCTTTAAATAATTTCTGCCTGTAGCTCATTTGGTCTCCTGGACAACAAACATCTTAAAAGGCTCATTTACTCTTGTCAACTTGTATAGGTAAACAATTGGCAATTGGCTACGTTTTCTGATCAGCATTCGTTCAATAGCCTGTTTAGTCAGAGTAATCTCGCTTCTGATGCTTATTGTTCTCAGCAGCAGATGAGCAAGCCTTAAAAATAATTACAACCAACGCACAAATGTTTTGCTCATTTTTCAGATGATTGTCAGCCTGTTTACACTGGCTAATTATTGGGAAATTAGTGTTCTTTGTTCATGATAATCAGCTAGTGTAAATGCACCCCTGAGATTTTGGATTGCTGCAGCATTAGCATGACTCAGTATTTCCTATAACTACACTGCATGTACAGAATGCATTGCTGAAAAATTATGAGATAATTAAAACATAGACAAGTGTACTGAACATAATGCCATGTGAGCGCTGGAAACATACAAATTCATCAGGTCATCATCTTCCATTGGCAGTGCTGTGATCTGGCAATAAAATGCAACTGCACATATAAACATACAGTGCAAAATCATAGGGGCAACAACTCCAAAATATTAATGACAGCATAACTGTCAAGAGTGGGACTATAGTTTACCGTCACCCTTTTAAATACTGATATAAAATTTATTTTTCTGCTGGGACAGACAATTTTAACCAGGGCTATATGTTGCCGATGCGTTTTTTTTTTCTTTGCCACAAATGCATTTAATTCGCCAGATTTTTTTGAAAAATCGCAGCAAAAAAATTGCATTGCAAATGCATCATGTGCACACAGCTTTGGAGTGCTGTTATCAAATAATGCAACATTGTGCAGTTAATTTAGTTGATAAAAATTTGGTGACTTTCCCTTTAAGGAAAAACTTAACAATAAACCAAGGCTCCACTTTCCTTACTCAATACAGCCTTTCATTGTGCACAGTCGTGGGACATTTTTTTTGCATGTTTCACGGGTGGAGATGGCTATAAATAGTGAGCAGTTGTTTTACAGTGATACATGATTCTATTCTATTTACATTCCGTATGTGTATGTAGTAAATTTTATAAGAAGTAATCTGTTAAATACATTAGACATATTAAATTTTTACATTTCAACTCCTGAGACATGTTTTAGATTTTTTTATCCCTTTTATCGCCATATTCAATACATTGACAGACTAATTAACTGAAAACTAATTTTCTAAAATAAGTAAAATGTTTTCTGCGCAGTTATCTATCTACAGGAATCTATACTCTAAATAATGGGATTCCGATGCTAGTTGAGTTGTAATAACTTGTGAAACTGTGCCGTAAGAGGAGCTAGTGTAGTGTAATGTTTATTGGGTGGTCATCTGCACCGTGAACAAACAGGGTTGCCAACTTGATTTTTAGTTTTTTTTCATGAGCGTGTGAGGGGGTGCCAGGGCAGTAGTCATGGCTGAGAGTAATCCCTGTAGCACGCCCTGGCCCCCCTTCACAGAACAACAATGTCCATCACTCTGCGTACCTGTGTCCTCATTCTCTGCGTCGTCAGGGCTCCCTCTTTGATGTTGGAGGCTTCCTATAGATGGTTTCACATAAACAGAGACACAGTCCAATGCAATTTTCAAATAAACAGCTTTACTCATTTCTGTACGCAGCACATCCTTATTCTTCACAGCTTTAACATCAGGTTTCACAATGCGCAATTCTTCCTCTTTCCCTGCTTCACTGTTTCTGTCACTAAGCCCGCTTCTGGGATGAACTGTACCTTCCTGCTCCTCAGTGTCCTACCTGGCCAAGCTCAATTCGTTCAGGAATTCCCTCAGCCATTTTACCCCGGTCCTGAGGGCATCAGCCCACGCAAAAGCTGCCACATGATGAGCGACCTGCCCGTACTGCTTAGTCTTCGCTAACACCTGCATTCCCTCTAATACTGCACCGCTAGCACTGTTGCACTGCTTCCTCTGCTGTTTCTCTGGCCCCAGAAACACTTGCACTTTGAAACTGATGTGACTATTCTAGTTTTGTTTCTTCACTTTATTCATTACTCCTGTGATGTGACATCATTGTTTCTTTTTCCATGTGGAGATATATCACTGTTTATAATCTCTTCATTGTAACATGGGTTTCTTATAATCCCTGTACTGTGACCCCTCTATCTTTATGTCTGGGATGGATTATAACTGTGTCCATTATCCATGGATAGGTGATAAGAATTTAGGGTGGGCCAATCCCTTTATGCAAAATAATCTATAATCAACTGAGAATACAAACTTGACTTTAAAGTCGATTGAAAATGTTTTACATCCATTGTATTATTACTCATAGAGTAGCTAATTGTATCTCCAAAGTCCGGGGAGCTTTTCTTGCAGAGTGAGCAGATTAAAGGTTGTTCATACAGATGACTATGTGTCTAAATATTATTCAGAGGAGCCACACTCAGTGTTTTCCCATGGCAGAGTAACACAAACCCGGGATGCTGTTGCTTCGTAAACCTGCCAAGATATCTCCGGCCACTGTTGGCAGCAGCTTAACTAATTGAAATACCTCCGGTTGATTTATAATTGATGTCATGACTGATATAATTAATATAGGCTCTTGATCCAAAGGGAAATCCTATGGCTTTCACCTTCCTCTACAATGTCCTTTTAACACAAATTATAACACATTTTTCCAACACATTTAAAGTGCTTATTATATCAAAAACATACGTGTATAAAGTGTGATCCAACTAACCCAGAAGATTTATGGGATGATATTTATATACACAACAACCTGGAGATTGCAAGTTATTATAGCTACATTTATTACCTTCTGTTCAACATAGCTGAAAAGTAAAAGCCACCAGGACACCGGTTTACATATTTCAAATCATTTCTGAGATAACCTGACTCTGAGTTCCAAATGAGAAGCACTGCTGGCATGTCTTAAGCTGGCTATACACATTAGATTGATGTTGACTGAATGGTGCTTTGTACGATCATTCAGCCGACAGCCATCTCAGCCGACTCTCCCATACACAGGAACACTCGTTCGGCCATGCATTCCTGTGCTCTCTGTGAGAAAGCTTATCTCTGGGAGAACAATGTGTTCTGGAGTCCGAAGTCAGACATTTGTCCTGAGTACCAGTGCCCCCATACAGATTAAACCATTGGCGTAACTCACTATATTAGTCTAATGTATATGGAGGCCCTTACTCCTGGCACTAGCAGTACTCAATGTCAGAACATGAAGGACACATCCAGAAGTTGTCTGGGATTTGCATGACACTATTTTTATTTTCCATCAACAGAGCCGGATGAGAGATTGTTATTTGTGGGACAAGTTGTACTTTTGAATAACACCATTCATTTTATCATGTGATGCACTGAAAGGCGGGAAAAAAATCCAAGTGAGTTGAAATTGCAGAAAAGGTGCAATTCCAATTTTTTTTTTATTTATTTAAGTTGTTCACTATACATTATTAAAACTGACCTGGAAATATAATTCTCTAGGTCAGTACATTTACACAGATACCAAATGTGTAGTTTATTTCTTTTTTTTGCTTAAGTGGTGAAAAAAAATTCCGAAATTTGTAAATCAAACATTTTTTGTTTTTATTGCCATATTCGGAGACTCATAACATTTTCATTTTTCGGGATTTGGGGCAGTATGAGGGATTATTTTTGCCGACCTGAACTGATGTTTTTACTAATACCATTTTGAAGCAGTTACAATGTTTTGATCGCCTCTTATTTCATTTTATTGCAATTTTGCATCCACCAAAAAAGTATAATTCTGGTGTTTCGAGTTTTCTTGTGATTACGTCATTTGCAGATCTGATTAATTTATTTTAGATTTTAATATATTAAACTTTTACAAATGCAACAATACCAAATATGTTTTTTTCACTGTTTTATTTTTTAATGGGGCAAAAGGGGGGTGATTTTAAGTTGTGTTTTTTATATTCTCATATTTTTTAAAAACTTTCTTTTCACTTTTTACTGTATTTGCTAACAAATACAGTAAAAAGTGAAAAAAAAGTTTTTAGAGTACTTGAAGGTGTAATTGTCTGATTGCTTGAAATATAAATAGCATAGTTACATAGGTTGAAAAAAGACCTAGGTCCATCAAGTTCAACCTTTCTCCACCAATTGTACATTTTGTCACTAAATTAACGATAACCCACAATGATATGTGTAACAAGGAAATCATCCAGCCCTTTTTTAAAAGCTGTTATAGTGTCTGCCATTACTACCTCCTGTGGAAGGGCATTCCACAGTCTGACTACTCTAATTGTGTATAGAGCTCATCAAAAAACTAATACCCCTAAAAAATAACTTTTATGAAATAAATTAAAAATACACAATAGACAAAAAGTCCAATAAATTGTCCAACCAAGCACAAACAACACTAACTGCGGACAATAGGAGAAGTTTAACCCGATGTCTATTCTTAAATTGTTGAACCTGTTCCGATGAGACAGGGAACAAAAAGATTTATAATCATGAGGTACAGGAAAGATGTATATCTTTGTACCGTGTTAGGCTGCTTTCACACATCAGTTTTTTTACGTCAGACGCGATCCGGCGTGTTTTTAAAAAAACGGATCCGGTACCGGATGCGTTTTTTTGGCATTGACTTTCATTAGCGCCGGATTGCGCCTGATGTCATTGCGTTGCATCCGTTTATGGCCGGATCCGGCGGAAATGTACATTCCGGCGGCCGGACAAGAAGCTGACTGCAACGTTTTTGTTTTTTTCCAGAGCCGCCTGATAGTGCCTGAATCGGCGCATCAGGCGGCCGGAAACAATACAAGTCTATGGAACCGGACCAGTCTTTTGTGAAATCCGTCAAAAGACTGATCTGGGTCTGGAAACCAAGGTCTCTCTCTCTCTCCTCGGTCCGGACATGCGTACCTACATTTTCCACATAGAAAATTTATTTTTCCGAGTTGAAATGGTCAGGTCGGATCCGGCAAGAAAACTGATCAGTTGCATCAGTTTTTTCAAAATCAGCGCCGGATCAGTCCTATCAGGTATACGACGGATTATGCCTGACACAAAAAAACTGATGTGTGAAAGTAGCCTTAGTCAGTAGATAGAAAAATATTTAGAATTTAGAGTCCTCAGTGGTTGATACCTTTTAATGGCTAACTGAAAAGATGGTAACAAAGTGCAAGCTTTCAAGACTACTCAGGTCTCTTCATCAAGCAAAGACTAATATAAAATCTGAAGAATCACATATTAGTATTTTGTATTAGTCTTTGCCTGATGAAGAGACCTGAGTAATCTCGAAAGCTTGCAATTTGTTACCATCTTTTCAGTTAGCCATTAAAAGGTATCAACCACTGAGGACTCTCAATTCTAAATATTAATCATGAGGTAGAAATTCTCAGTCCCCTAATCTCACCCTAAGGGCAATCCTGCCTAACTGCATAGGTTGGCACCCTAGCTTTAACACAATGTGGCCCCTCCCTCATGGAAGACTCACCCTGTGTGACCCTTGTAAACCCCTAGTCTGCACAGATAAAGAATTATCACAGTAGGCAACAAACATGGGGATGTCAACAGTAGGTTTTGAGTGAGATCCGTCTGCCTCTAGGTATTAAAGAAAACAACTTATTTGAAAACAATCAAGGGGCAGGGCGGTATAATGCCTATAAAGCAGAAATATAAAGTCCAAACAACCGACCCTTAACAATTAAACAGCCAGAAAATTATTTGGATCACAAGTCCAAGAGGATACAGTGCACCTAAGAGGTTCCTTACAGCGTACCTAGTTGATGTCACTACCTTGCTGAGCAGGTTGGCACCCTAACTTGAACGCGTTGAGGCTGTTCACATACAGTACATTAGGATGCTGCAGATAAGTTGTAAATTTCTGCTGACTTCATTATTATGTGACATTGATTTGCCTTTGTCCAGGATAATAGTTTATGAATTTATTGTTGTGGATGTTTATATTGTGGAGTCATGGCTATAATTTCTGGCTAAGCAAATACATTCAAGATACCTGTGTACAGGGTCGGACTGGCCCACCGGAGAACCGGAGGAT
>VIAB01017796.1:0-16152 GCA_009801035.1 Oophaga pumilio | reverse complement strand
TGTATCTCTGTATACAGGGAGCTCCCCCTAGTGGTGACTCCAGATAGAACCTTATCCTTATTTTGGCATCTCCCTGGTTTCCCTTTTGTGAAGTTGTCAGCTCTGGTAAATACTGATATCTTTACTTGGGGCTTCTGGAGAGGACAGTGAGGTCCTGGACTCCTGTCTCCACTCAATTTTCTTCCAGAATAAGACCACCTTTTTGGATGGACCCTTTATCATGCACCAGCAGCTGGCTGGCAGCAGGGTTATTGTACATTTGCTAGCTACATTGATGGGCACAGAAGCAGAAGGACGCCCCCTACAGCAGCCCCTGTGAAGCCGCTTCGTGGAGTATTGAGGATATGGCAGAGAGGTTAATTCTGCTTTATGAGCGGCCATGACACCGCTTACTGCACATTATTACCTGTGCTGGTAAATGAGACCCACGGAAGGAGATGACATATCGGTGTGATTCACGCAGTGCGAGACACTACTCACCGCTCTACCCCGGGGTCTTTGGATGAAATATCTCTCTGAAAGTCGTGGATATGTGTGAAATACACCGAGAGCACAGGAGCTCCTTGTCTGTATCCATCTCCATCGATACCGCCACTTCTTATATTTCTCCTGTGCATCTAGAATGAAGCAACATCACATATGTCCTCTAATATCTCCGTTGTGTGCACAGCTCCCATGCAGACTTATGTGTTTCCATGGAAATAGAATCTTCAGGTGTCTACACATCACAATTTGCTGCTTTTCACTTTTGCTCAGTTTGTTACATTTATTCCTTTTTCCATTTTCCAATGCATCAATTTGAAGACACAATATCCCACCCCTGACAGGCGCCATTGTCACCCGATGATCAGTGTCATCCATCTTTTAATATTACGGCTGATCAAAAATAGGAAGAATCTGGGACTTTATCCATAAATAAGCAAATGGCGAGAAAAAGGTAGAAATTCTTTTTTTATTGACTTAACACAAAAGAGCTGGGAATGAATAAATAAGTGACATGGAGATAATCTCCTGCAACCCTACACCGAAATACTGAACTATACCTGCACTTATTGGCGGTAACGGCCCCCAGGGGCCCATTACTGCTGGTCTTCTGTACCAGGCTGTGAGGTCAGGGAAGTCTCCCAAAGGAAATGTAATGGCCTCAGGTGATGCTGGGATAATGGTGAGTGGAGACCTTCAAAGAGGATCCTGGTCACATTATCTACTCTAGTGTTTTACTATGCATTTATTGTATGCTGTCAGATACATTATGTACATGGTGTGACACTGCCCAGAGGCTGTATGTCTCAGTGTGGGCCTATCCAGCCTCAGACATTGTAGTACACCCACAGTTAGATAAGTGGTTTTGTAATCCTAGTGCTGTATTCACAGTTACACTGCTCAGTACTGCAGTATAATGTCCTTCTTGAAGCTGTTGCTTTTTAGTAAATGTATTGCCTCAATGCTGGATTCACAGCAACATTTCATGGTACTGCTGTAAGATGTTCTGGCTAATGCTGCTGCATTCTAGTGAACTCTGTGCTGGATTCACAGCTTCAGTTCTCAGTACGGCTGTATAATGTCCTTCTTGATGCTGTTGCTTTTTAGTAAATGTTTATCTCACCCTAGTGCTGGATTCACAGCAAACACTTGTATGGTACTGCTGTAAGATGTTCTGTCTAATGCTGCTGCATTCTAGTGTTTATCTCAACTCTGTGCTGGATTCACAGCTATAGGTCTCAGTACTGCTGTATAATGTCCTTCTTGATGCTGTTGCATTTTAGTAAATGTTTATCTCACCCCAGTGCTGGATTCACAGCAACACTGTATGGTACTGCTGTAAGATGTTCTGTCTAATGCTGCTGCATTCTAGTGTTTCTCTCAACTCTGTGCTGGATTCACAGCTATAGTTCTCAGTACGGCTGTATAATGTCCTTCTTGATGCTGTTGCTTATCAGTAAATGTTTATCTCACCCCAGTATTGGATTCACAGCAACACTGCATGGTACTGCTGTAAAATGTTCTGTCTAATGCTGCTGCATTCTAGTGTTTAGCTCACCTTTGTGCTGGATTCACAGCTACAGTTCTCAATACCTTTGTATAACGATCTCTAGGATGCTGTTGCCTTCTAATAAGTGTTTATCTCATCCCTGTTCTGTTTTGATTTTTAGGTTCTATTGCTCTCCTTGTACAGGGAAGATAATCTCTTTACCTATGGCACGTAACTGAGCCTGTATAGCAGTACGCCGAGGCCTCCTTACTGGCGTGACTGCTGAATTTTGCAAACACCAGCACGTCATCCAATAGTCCATAGAAAAGTGAACGTGAACAATTCTAGTAATCGGCCAAGTGCTTGTAAGTCTCAGGAATAAATGAGGTTCCAGGCGCCACTTTCTGCCTCTGCACCCCCAGAGTTACACCCCTAGATATACTGTATACTAAAAGCCACATCCCACCATCCACATGTAATAATGATTCACAGCTGGCCCATGAGGTTTCACAGTTATTAGATGAGCAGAACAGTGGCTTACATGATAAAGTGTACCTGCCTGTACAGGTGACTTTTCAGAATAATCTGTTGTATCGATATAGAAGAAATAACACTATTTATGACAATTATATGACTTGTATCCTCCATTTTTCACAGGTTTTCCGCTATGCAGGCTCTATTTCTTAGTTTTAGTTATCTCTAAGCTAGTGGGTGGAGACTAGCTGTCATGATGTCTCTAATACACAGCACCCTCAGACATGACGGATTCCTGCTCTGCTTTCTCTATGTATTACAAGTTCGGAAGTAGCAGTTGCAGCAAGGAGGACATTATACAGCATTACTGAAGAGTGTAGCTGTGAATCCAGAACTGATAAACACTCACTAGAAGCAGCAGCATGGAGGACCTTGTATTGCATTGCTGTGAATCCGGAGATAATTGTTATAAGAAGCAGCAACAGCATATGGAACATTATACAGCAGTGTTGAGCAGTGTAGCTGTGAATCCAGCTCTAGTGTGAGACAAGCATTTGCTATATTACAGCTGTATCATGATTAGATTTTAAAGCAATTGAGCAGTTTAGCTGTGATTCCTGCTCTGGTATAAGATAAACACTTATATAGCATTACGGTGCATAGTAACTACATATCTAACACTGAGGGAGATAATCGCTTAAAAGCAGCAGAAACATGCAAAATATTATATAGCAGTATTGAGTAGCGTAGCTGTGACTCACCCCCTGTATGATATAAGAATTTACTAGGAGCAGCAGCATGGAGGATATTTTATAGCATTACTGAGCAGAGTGGCTGAGAATCCTGCACTTGGGGGAGACAATCACTTACTAGAAGCTGCAACAGTATGCAGAACACTGTACAGCAGTACTGAGCAGTGTAGCCATGAATGTGTGAGATAAGTATTTATTATAATGCATCTGTATCATGGATTAGCTTTTCAAGCAAAAAGAGCAGTGCAGCTGTGAATCCAGGTCTGAGGTGAGATAAATAAACTTATCTGACTTAGTATGTGTGTTGCTGCCTTTCTCTTTCTTAGATCCTTCCTCACAAAGCAGGGGAGAGAATTTTAAATGCGTCTTGTAGGAATACATGCTCTCAGGTAGGCGTCAGGTAGTGTTCACACAGAAAATGAGGTTTGGTCCAAACAGTGCAGTTTTATGGCTGTCATAAAACTCCAAAGGATTCAAAACAAAAAGACAAATCCTTTTCTGGGCACAAAGGTTTTCACAGCAAATAAACAGTTCATTCAGAAAGCACTAAGAAAGAGAGAGAGGCAGCAACACACATACTAAGGCCGGTGTCACACTTGTGAGTGTGATGCGAGAAACTCGCCCGAGTCTCTCGCATCAACACCCGGCACTCGGGACCGGAGCGTGCGGCTGCATGTATTTCTATGCAAACGTCATACACAGAAGAGGTACGGTCCTATAAGTCTTGGTATCTCCTTCAGCCTGAGCTCCAGCAGCTTCTAGCGCCAAACAGAAGTGTTCAACTCCATGCACAGTTCACATTGAACAGATTGCAGCTTCAAGACGGCTCTTTGAAGCTCAAACACACAGACTGCTTAGCTTCCATGGCTGATCCATGCAGTCTCCATTCAGAGAGACTCTGGCTTGTCTCTCTTCCAGCTACAGCTCACATTTTGGTAGGACACTCCCCAGCTTCAGCACACTGCACTCTGCTACATCCAGCTTCGTAGTGAACACTGGCCCTGGTTCTTAGTCAAAGCAAGTCAGGTGCATGTAATCAAGACCTGCAGTGCTAGGATCTAACCCAGTCTGGTTCTGCTTTCAGTCTTAAAAAGAAGAGTCCAGAATAAGAAAAACATAGCTTTTTTCTTTTAGGAAGAGCACCACCCATGCTGATGGGATGGATGCGGTAAACAGATCGGCTTCATTAATTTCAATGAGGATGGGGTTGCAATACCAAATATAATCTGTGGTCAAGAGTGGCGCTGTTTCTCAAAGAGAGCAACCATGTTTTTCTAATTTTTGACAAATTACATTAATCTCTTCTGCCAGTGACCTACGATCAGGAGAGCCACCATAATAAGGGAACGCCGAGATTACAAAACTGGACCTGGTTAACCCCAACAAAAAATCCGGCTGCCCCTCTTCAATGACGTCAACTGTGACGAGGTCAATTCAGGACACAGAACCTAAATACAGGCTTCGACTGGTCAGTGTCAGGGTCTGCAAGGTCTCAGCGCTGTACCGGGTCCATCGTACCATCTGACGAGGTCTGGACGTCTTTCACCCCAGTGTCTCCATATTCCGGCAATTGCGATGTTTGATGATCGCCGTGTTTATGTCACTAGTAATATTGCCACATCCGTTGTAATTGCATAATAAAAAAGTAAAAAAAACAATTAAAGCCGTTACATAAGCCCCAGATCTGGTAGACAAACATTAAAGGCGATGGAGATGATGTCGCCCGGAGGCGTTAATCCCACATTTAATCCGCACTGAACGTCCTCCCCATAACCTGATGCATTATGGTCCCCCCGGCGCTGTTCTCGGTAACACGCTAGCGTCTATTTATAGGAGATAAATCCACATTTCATTGTCTGTGTGTATTCATTCCTATCCCTAATATCTGGTGCCAGGCCTCTCAGCAAATGTTCCCGTCACCCTACAGGTTCATGTCTCGTTATATGTCATCTGCAGCAAACCACCTGCTCAGACCTGCAGCGCAATTACAGCTCCGCTCTCATCTGTGCGCGACGGGATGCCAGCGGCTAATGCTCTAATGTGGTCTGGATGTGGAGCCCCCCTATAACAGCAGTCTGGATGTGGAGTCTGGAGCCCCCCTATAACAGCAGTCTGGATCTGTAGTCTGGAGTGGATGGGGAGTCTGTAGTCCCCTATAACAGCAGTCTGGGTGTGTAGTCTGGAGCCCCCCTATAACAGCAGTCTGGATGTATAGTCTGGAGGCCCCCTATAACAGCAGTCTGGATCTGTAGTCTGGAGCCCCCTATAACAGCAGTCTGGATCTGTAGTCTGGAGTCCCCCTATAACAGCAGTCTTCATGTGTAGTCTGGAGCCCCCTATAACAGCAGTCTGGATCTGTAGTCTGGAGCCCCCTATAACAGCAGTCTAGATCTGTAGTCTGGAGCCCCCTATAACAGCAGTCTTCATGTGTAGTCTGGAGCCCCCTCATTCTGATCTGTCCTATAAAATTCCTTTTTTTGTAGGATGCTAGGTCCTATTGGTTGATGCGACTCATGAGCTGATGGCGCCGTTGGTCATTTTCAAAGGCAAGTGATGGGTCTTTCATCTGTTGCAGTTTCCTTGGTCGACCACTAAATCTACGGTCCTAAACATTGCCCATTTCTTGGTGCTTCTATAGAGCTTGATCAGCACATCGGGAAACCAAAATCTGTTATGAAATCTTTGCCTGGGAGAGACCTTGCTGATGCAGTATAACTACCTTGTGTGTTGTTGCTGTGTTCAGTCTTTCCATGGTGTACGACCTACATGAAGCTGTCTTCAATATACCTTTGTAGCAGAGTTTGTCTTGTCCTCTCCCACTATGAATCTCCCACACAGCTGTTTCAGTTAATGACTGTGTTTCACCCTACATATGTATTTGTTGATCATTATCACCTGTCTTATAATTGGTTACTCATTGTGGTAGGTCGACTCACTCAGCTTTTTAAAGAGGTAGACACAGCAACTGTTTCTATTTAAAGTCTGCCTGGTTTATCGCAATTCTCATAAACCACGTCACCTGAAAAGAGAAATACAACCTTTGTCCGGCAGAAGGTAAAACATAAAGTAACAAGTCCATGCAATAGTGCTGGTTAGCCCGCCTGGCTTAGATTCCAGCTTCTATGTCCTTTACCAGAGGACATTCAATCCAGAACATCTGCAATCTCCATACATCCAGCTTTCCTTAACACAAAAGCACATCTCCAGAGCTCCCACCATTCCTAGAAATGCCCGAACCCGTTTCTTGAAGACCATTTTCGGCCAATTTTGGATTGCCTCCACCTTACTCACTTGCGGCTTTACTTCACCTCTTCCAACGATGTAGCCCAAGTATTCTCACTTCTTGTTCTCCAGGGCGCACTTCTTTGGGTCAATTGTAAACGCCCCCTTCCTCAGCGCATCCAGCACAACCTGACCTTGTGCAGATGACTTCCCCAATCCGGACTGAATATCACAATGTCTTCGAAGTAAACTGCAACGTCTGTGAGGGAGCTAAGATCCGGTCCATGGCTGACCGGGAGGTAGCTGGGGCTCCTTGTAGCCCAAACGGAATTCTGGTATACTGGAAGCAATTGTAAATTGTAGCAAAGGCCGTCTTCTCATTTTCACTTTGAGAGAAAAGGATTTGCCAGTATCCTTTCAATAGTTCCAGGGTGGTGATGTATCTGGCTAACCATAGCTTCTCTATGAGGTCACTGACATCGGCCATCAGATACGCATCATATTTCGACACCACATTTAGTTTCCTGTGGCCGTTGCAGAAATGCAACTCTTCCCCAGGTTTCTGCACAAGGATGGTGGGGCTGGATTTACCGCTCTTTGACACTCAGGTTCAACTTTTATTTCAGCTCCTTCGAAATCACCTCATGGCGGCCTTTGGCGAGTCTATACGGCTGTTGGTTCACCCGCACATGTGGTTCCGTCAAGATTTCATGTTCAACCTACCGCGTACGTCCTGGCAACTCCGAAAACAGGTCCCGGTTCCACTGAAGCAGTTCTTGGCACTGTTGTCTCTGGGCTGGTGACAGTGTCTCTGCCACAGTGACATCCTCAGTGTCCCATTTTGGCTTGTCCAGCCCACATGGAGTTTCAGTGGTGTCCATCTGTTGCCTTCTCTTGATGAGTATCGGCATGAGAGGATTTTGGAAGTGAGAGGTGGTAGCGGTTAACTGACAGTTGCGACAGGACTTGCAATACCTTAAGATTTCCCGGTTACATCTGGGCCAACAGAACCTCCACATGACCTGTTCTTGACGTTTCTCATCCCCGAGATGGCCACTTAAAACATGTGAACACTTCTTTTAGAAATAGGTCCCTAAGTTTCGTGAACCCCAAATTTTCTCTGGTCACCCCTATCTCAGGAATGTCTGCCTCAAGGGATGCTACTGTCTCCTCTCCTTTCATTACACAAAAAGGAAACCTGTCAGACTCTGGGGTTGATGAAACTTTTTTTAGGGCCAACCCGTTTTTTACTCAAGCAATTGAAGTCTCTGCCCCTTCCCACAAGTCCCAAAACAACACAAAGTTCTGGCCTATGATAATTTGGTGCAATAAATCCTGGACCACGCCGACCTCATGTGACTCAGTACCTTGGGCCTTCTCAATGATCACTCTTCCCACCGGATAGTCTTTACTATCCCTTGAATGCTGCGGACGCCCACCTTTTTCTCAGGGATCAATTGGAGAGGGAGTGTGGCCCTCACGAGGGTCACCATACTTCCTGAGCCTAGTAGTCCAAAAATTTGCAGACCCTTCACTTTTACAAGACAAACGTGGGGCCCATCACCGGGTGGACAGTCCACACTGCCAGCTGGATATGTGGAGAAGGAACACCAGCGTCCCATGCTACAGTCCGTTTGCTCGGTGGTCAGGGGACAATGGGCAGCTATATGACCTGGGCCGTGACATCTCCAGCAAATGACATCCCCCAATGAGACCCTCGGCATGACCTCCGACGCCCCTTTGGACTTTGGTTGTCCCACCCCCTTTTTAACCTCCGCCCCCAGTATGGAGTGGGTTGTCTCCCCAAGGAACCGTTGACTCCCTGATACCTTTCGACCAGTTCTACCAAGTCATTGTTGTTTCGGGGATCTCCCAGGGCAGCCCAAGTCTGCATCGGGCTCGGAAGGCAGTGCAAGATGAGGTCCATTACAACTCACTTTACCATGTGTGCTGGGGTAGAGGACTCCGGCTGTAACCACTTTTGGACGAGGTGCATCAGATCAAACATTTGGGAGCCAGGAGGTTTGTCATGGTGATGTGCCCAGGGGTGAACCCCTTGTGACATGACAGACATTGTCACTGCCAAGAGCGTCAAAATTTCTGTTTTCAAGTTTTCATATTCCTTGGTGTCCTGTAAGGCCACATCACAGTAGGCCCTTTATGGCTCCCCTGTTAAGTAGGTGCCAGGACTTCCACCCACTGCTCTGGTGGGAGTTTCTCCCTATAGGCAACCCTTTCAAAACCGGTTAAAAAGGCCTCTATGTCATCACCTGGGTCATTTTCTATAAGGCTCCCCTCATTGCCTTCCGGACAGAGAAATCGTTAGCTGAACTTGGAGTTGGAGCTGCTTTCTTGCCACGAACCGCCTCTGTGTGTAAATCAATCTGCTGCTGCTGTTGCCGGAGCTGTTGCATATGGACTCTGGACCATATGCTTGATCAGTTCCTCCATTTTGTCTGACCGCTGTTCCATTCTTACAGCGGTCTCCTCCCAAGACATACAGTTTGTCCACAGCAGTCACACTTGCTTCCTGGGGATCTTACCTTATTACACCTCCAAGACCAACTCTGGTAGATCGTCTCACTCGGATTCTTAGCGAGGTAGACACAAGAACCGTTTCTATTTAAAGTCTCGTTTATTGCAGTCCCCATAAACCACGTCACCAGAAAATGTAAATCCAGCCTTTAGATAAAACATAAAGTAACAAGTCCATACAATTGTACAGGTTAGCACCTGGCTTAGCTTCCATGTCCTTTACCAAATAACATTCAATCCAGGAGACCTGCAATCTCCTTGCATCTAGCTTTCCTTAACACAAAAGCACTTTCTCACATCATATACTGAATTATAATCCTAGAAAATCCTGGACTTTGTGCAAATGTATCTGGAAGGAGTGATGGAGGTGTTGGGTGGTCACCAGATACTGATGATGGAGGTGATGGGTGGTCACCAGATACTGGTGATGGAGGTGATGGGTGGTCACCAGATACTGGTGACAGAGTCGATGGGCAGTCCCCAGATACTGATGATTGAATTAATGGGTACCAGATACTGGTGATAGAGACGATGGGAAGTCCACAGATAATGACGATGGCGGCAATGGGCTGTCACCAGCTACTAATGATGAAGATGACGGGCGGTCACCAGATACTGATGATGGAGACCATGGGCAGTCACCAGACAGTGATGACGGAGGCAACAGGTGGTCATCAGATACTGATGATGGAGATGATGGGCTGTCATCAGATACTGATGATGGAGGCAATGGATGGTCACCAGATACTGATGATGGAAATGACGGGCGGTCACCAGATACTGATGATGGAGATGTCGGACGATCTGATTGTCAAGGATCTGGATATTTATCAGGACTTTCTAAATCCCACAAATCCCTGATATCACAGGTCGGCAAGGTCACGAGTACCACCCACTGCGATCTTTGGAGCGAACAGCTCTCTGCTGCCCCCTGTCGTCCGGACAATTACAGGATTGTCCGACGATCAAGTGGGAAGGCCGCAGCCTTTTCTCACTACTAGGCCGGCTATCAGAAAATTAACCGTGATCGTACGGCATATACACCTCGGTATGGTCACAGCCAACTCTCAGATAACCCCAGACTACCCGCTGCCACTACTAATCTGTTTTGGTCGATTAGACACTGTTAACGGTAGCTATCACTTTGAGGTGTAGTTTACGGAACAGAAGGAACAGAACTATTACATTTTATATTTAATCCAAAGGGAGGCAGTGTTTATGAAAAATATACAAAAGGTTTTACAAGGGGGACAAAACAATACATCATAAACAGTTACATAAAATAAAAGGGATTAACAGAAGAACTTACTACACCAATCGCAGAGACGATTCAGTTTAGCCGAAGGAGAGCGCTTTGATTGGTCTGTCGATAAACAGGGCCCCTACATACATGAAATGTAACTCTCTGTACGAACACTGATGACAATTGGGATCAATATTTTATCAGACCCTGAGTCCCACCCACAGACCCCTCTGTGAAGACCTGGTTGTGGGCTGGACTCAGCCCTTCATAATTTTAGGAAATCCCAATATATGTAATAACTCCTCATAAGATGACCGCAGAAGTTTGTGACCAATGTCATCTTTTGTATCGGGATTTTATCTACGCTCAGAGACTAAACATGGCTTATCTACTGGTGGTTATATGGTCCCTATGGCTTTGGGGCTTTTTGGTGGGGGTTATGATTGCGAGAAAATCTATGTATGATTGCCTAGTTATCCTGGTGCCGACAATATATGTCTCATTAATATCGGATGGATAGAAATTCCGATATTTCTTATTTTCTCCCGGAGACATACTGTCTCCTGTCTCATTGTACTGCAGAGGCCACAGCGATGTGTAAAGGTGTCAGATATTCTTTTATCCACTCCAATCTAATGGCCTTTGCAGTCTGTTAATTGCTAATAATAAACTAAGAACAGTTAATCTTTCTCACTTTGCAACATTTTTCCATAATTGCTGAAATCTTTTGCACAGCGCTGTGTAGGTCAAGATTAATTTTGCAAATTACATCTGTATTTTTCTCCTTATGACAACACTTCTTGCACTTTTTTCATTAGTTTTACATGTAGTTTTGTGTTGGAGAAGGACTTGCCTGGACCTCGTATACGGATATAGATAGAAGCACGGCTCTATCGCCTTATATTCTGGCCCCCGGTAATGACACATTAGCAGAGCGGTTTATTATAAGTGTATTATAATCACTTTCTCACATGGAGATGAGCAGATTAGCCTGAAGTAATGGTCATCTTTACACCCGGGATAATGTCAAATTATCTCCGGCTTTCGTACAATCACCAACGCACTGGGAAAAGCTTTATCCTGATAATCACTTCCTATTATGGCACTCACAACGGTAACATATTCCGTCCAAAGGAAAAAAAGGCTACTGTAATTTCAACAAACAAATGCTGATTGTATCGTCAATTTAGACACTATCTAAAGAGGAATATACTTTTATTGCCCCCCTCAGTTCAAAAATTGCTCTAAAGTGACGGCCATTTAGGTTTTTTCTCTTCTGAGTAATCTGATGTCTGCTGCCTGTTGTCACAACTGATCAGTATGTATTACAGACAAGCAGATTACAGAAAGTGTGGACCTGTTCTTACAAATCTGCTCCCAGCTCTGATACAAGACCACCGGACCTCCTGCCACACACTGCCCCTCCACAGCGCAAGAAGAAAAGGTGCTACTGGAATTTTATAAAGCCTAGATCCAGCTCTGACTATTTCAGGCCTGGTTTTAGATAAAGTGGGGCCCTGGGCAAAAGTATAAAGTGGGGCTCCAAATGAGTTCAGGTTAGTAAATGAGCGCGTTGCATTGTAACCAGTGCAGGTTTCCTTAAACTCCTGGCGTCTGGTACATTGTATGAAGCTCAGGTTTTGTTTCCCTCCACCCTTGAAATTGTTACAGAAAAAGAAGTATTTCTTCCAGAAAATTATTGCAAGTACATATGTATTGTGCAGGGCAAATTGGACAAAATGATGCAAAAAAAACCCAAAATGAGCCAGTGTCAATCAATGTGTGGGAAAGGCTAAGTGCAACCTGAAGGGATAAGGGAAATGGAAGCAAACACTAGGAAAGGGGTGAGTGGTGACCCCTAGGAAGATCTAACGTCACCTTGTCTTCCCTATCGTTCCTATATAGGTTCTGCACCTATTGCCAAGCAGGATACCTAATCCTTGCCTGACCCTGGAAATAAGCCCTGCACTGGAAGGACAGGATGCACTAGTCAATCCCCACTACCACTAAAGACAGATGGGATACACAAACAAGGGAAACACTTAACTTGTGTAGACTCAGAGAGAAACACGGACGTCCTCCAAACACCAGAGAGGAAGAGAGCCGACTGCTATAGCTCCAAGCCACAACAGGGAACTGGAAGTAGAAATATCACCCTCAACTTCCAGCAGCAAGCTGGAAGTTCTACACACCC
The DNA here is from genome assembly GCA_009801035.1 of Oophaga pumilio. NCBI lineage: Eukaryota > Metazoa > Chordata > Amphibia > Anura > Dendrobatidae > Oophaga > Oophaga pumilio. Next base: position 3,760 of record VIAB01017796.1, on the reverse strand, counting down.
AAGTCCAGGTGTGTCAACTAGAGCTGGAGGAGATTGACACTGGGTCCTAGAGTCAGAAGGCCCAGGAAGAAGTCTGCAAAGCCAACTGCTGAGACCTTCTGCAGTCAGATGCAGAACGACGGTCTGCAGTCTCTGACACATTCATGACCGAATTGATGGCACCCTCAACTTAATATTTGGTTGGACACCCTTTAGAATAAATAACTGCAATCAATCGCTTCCTATAACCATTGTAAGGTGGCTGTAGGACCCCTAAAGCTTGGGAGACAAACATGGAGCAATACTTATTACTTTATGTTTTACTTTGTGCCATACAAAGGCTGTATTTAAGTTTTCCTGTGATGTGATTTATGAGGACTGAAATAAACCAGCTGCAATGGTTCCTGTGATACCTCATCCCACTTCAAGTAATTAGTATTATTACACCATCAACAAGCTTCTTACACCTCTCGACTGGAGCTTTTGACCACTTTTCTTTTTGCTAACTGCTTGTCATGGGGTTACCGCAGCAGAGAGGAGCCAGAAGACCACAGTGTCTGCTCTGAAAAGAAGCACTTCACCTTCTTTTTAAATGGTGTAAATGTCTTTTGGCAGTACAGGGGTTAATCGGCCATGTTGGAGACTCTGGGAGTCTGAGCTCTCAGCTGAGCTCGGTTAGCTACTCCTATCCACTATATAATCTGGGTCCTGACTGACACACATTGTCAGACCTAGCTTATGCTGCATGGCTGGGAAGATACTAGTTAGTGGGTATATGAGTAAGAGTTTGATGGGTTTATCAGTGACTGCTGCTTGGGTTAGTAAGTGTGATAATTCCCTTTGCTTCTCCTACCTTGTTTTTTTCCCAATCCTCCACTCCCCGGTACATTCCTTTGTTACATGTGAGTGAATATTTGTATGCCTAGTATTTTCAGCTTCCCCTTGTTCTTGTTGCCTTGTTCGTCTGGTTGGTGTACTGTGATGCATGGCTTCTCCCCTCTTCCCTGGGTGGGGGAAGGGAACAGATGGAAGGTGGATACAGGAGAAAAGGTAAGGGTGGAGGCCCCGGCATCTTCACCTTCAGAAGTATCCTGGGGAAAAGGGCATGCTATGGCACCCCCTACCGTTGGGGACAGGGAAGGAGTTGACAGTTCTGGGTCACCCGACAACTCAGCCATGACACTGCTCCAGTTCTCTCGTATCTGAAGGCAACTTCACCCAACAGCAATTTTAAGATCTTTCCTCAGGTGATCAATGGGATTTAGATCCGGATTCATTGCTGCCAGTTCAAAACTCTCCAGCGCTTTGTTTCCATCCATTTCTTGGTGCTTTTCGAAGTATGTTTGGGGTCATTGTCCTGCTGGTAGACCCATGACCTAGGTCGCAAACGCAGCTTTCTGACACTGGGCACTACATTGCCACCCAAAATACTTTGTTAATCTTCAGATTTCATGATGTCTTGCACACAGTCAAGTCACTCAGTGCCAGAGGCAGCAAAATAACTCCAAAACATCACTGAACCTCCACCATATTTGACCGTAGGTACTATGTTCTTTTCTTTGTGGGCCTCATTCCATTTTCGGTAAACAGTAGAATGATGTGTTTTACCAAAAAGCTCTATCTTGGTGTCATCTGTTCACAAGACTCTTTCCCAGAAGCATTTGGTTTACTCACGAACATTTTGGCAGACTGCAGTCTAACTTTTTTATGTCTCTGTCAGCGGTGGGGTCCTCCTGGGTCTCCTACCATAATGTTTCATTTCATTCACATGAGGACAGATAGCTTGCGCTGGCACTGATGGACCCTGAGACTGCAGGATTGGGGCTGCTTATTCACCATCCGGACTATCCTGTGTTGCAAACTTTCATCAATTTTTCTCTGCCGTCCACTTCCAGGGAGATTAGCTACAGTGCCATAGGTTGTGAACTTCTTGATTATGTTGCGCACCGTGGACAAAGGAACATCTAGATCTCTGGAGAAGGACTTGTAACCTTGAGATTAATGATATTGTTCAAAAAGTTTTGGTTCTCAAGTTCTCAGACAGTTCTCTTCTCCTTTTTCTCTTCTCCATGCTTAGTGTGTCACACACAGACACACAATGCAGAGATTGAGTCAACTTCTCCCCTTTTTATCTGGTTTTAGGTTTGATTTTCATATTGCTCACACCTGTTACTTGCCACAGGTGAGTTTCACCAAGCATCACATGCGTGAAACAAAGTTGTTTACCCACAATTTTGGAAAGGTGGCAACAATTTTGTTCGGACCATTTTTGGGCTTTTGTGTGAAATTATTTCCAGTTTGCCCTTTTTTTTGTTTTTTTTGTGTTGTTCCAATACACACAAAGGAAATAAATGTGTATAAAAAAACATGTATAACTGCAATAACTTTCTGGTAGAAATACTTCATTTTCTAGAACAATTTCAATGCTGCCAACACTTTCGGCCATGACTATATATTCCAGAATGGGGCCTAGGATACAAAACATATATACCAGGATGAAGGACATATATACCAAGAAGTAGCCCAGGATGCAGGACAGTACAACAAAAAGTGGGGAGGATTTACACGCAACAAGGGCCCATACATTTGACCAACATGCGGGTGGATGGGGAGGGAGGTAGGAGTTGTGTGTGAGGGGATGGTCCAGGTCCAAATTTTGCACCGGGGCCCATTAGACTCTATTTGGACCCCAGTGCAACTAGTTGTGCCTGTATTGTACCATCATTTAAAGGGCCGGCACGTATAAAGTTTTACACTAAGTTTTGCTTTGCTGTTTTCTCCATTGCGCAGCGTCCTACAGATCGTTTTATTATATCAGTTAGGACTTGAACTTTGGCACTTTTATCATGCAGGTCATAGATCGGCAGCTAGTCACCCTTTATATGTCAGACATGTTCCATTAAAAATATTTTCTTTTCTTTTCGATTTTTGTTACTTTTTGTGGCACAATTTTTAGATTTGCTGTCCATTGACCTAAATTCTGTGCTAAGGTCCTAAAGCCAATTTACGACCGCCTGCAGTCGTGCCCCTGTTATCCCATGTGGGGAACGGTCCGGGCTGTGACTGACAGCCGGCATCAGCAATGGCCGGGATCGGAGAAGAATCAGGGGTCAGTTACATATCCCCTGAGATGATCAATAGTGACTGTGACATCGGTAAATAGAAAGGGGGCTTCTTCTGTCACTTCTCCATCAACTTCACCCATGTGGTACCTAGGGCTGGTGGTTCACAAGAAACGCCTCATGTCACAACATTTTTTATGGAACAATTATGAACAGACCAATAGAACCCCATAATTATAAGTCTGGCGCTCATGGAATTCATCATATGACAGATCCTTCCCAAAGTAAGAAGTTTTCGATAATTTCTAATGCTGGGGTTACAGTAACATCCTTTAAGCCAGGAGTGGGGAACCCCAGGCCCGCATGGGGCCCATGGTGACTTTTCATGTGGTCTGAGGGCAGGTCCCCGGAGTCCGCAATCCTCGGGCAGCAGCCGTATCCTGTCAGCTGCTGGCCCTTTAACTCCCAAGTTCACCGTACGCAGCGTTCATTACAGAACGCTGCCTGCACATGAATGATGACATCATCAGGGTCGGCTGGGTTAGCATCCAGGTGGGCGGGGTTAGCTCCCAATGCGCTCCCGTCCTCCTGTCCCTGAAGAGGAGCTGCTGCCATAGAGTCCAGAGCGATCTCTGTGCCGGCAGCTCTGTGCCTGTCTGCTGGTGATTTATGTGTCGGCAGCTCTGTGCCTTTCTGCTGGTGATCTGTGCCCCTCAGCT
>VIAB01017793.1:36736-48566 GCA_009801035.1 Oophaga pumilio | reverse complement strand
TGGGGGCTATCTATTCCTTTGGGGCTCTACTCCGGGGCAGTTTCCCGTCTTCATCAGGTGGAAATTTATTGACAGCACAAGGGAAGGGGTATTTAAACAAAATACAACCAATCAGGAAGAATAACCAGGTCACATGATACGTGAAATGAAATTAAGAAGGACATGTTATATAAATAACAGGGCAAACACATAAAATATTAGTCAAAAATATATGACAAAATAAAAAACATGCAAGACATTATATAAACAAAATTAAAACCAAATAAAGTGCAAATGAACCATTATCTGCTGACTTTTTCAATGGTGAGATTAAGGCCCTCAGGGGCCAATGTTCCAAGCTTGTATATCCAAAAGCTTTCACTATTAATGAAACTACTGTATCGGTCAGGGACATTATCTGATATAAAATCAATAATTGTCAATTTTAGAGACCTCCAATTTTTTGGGTGAGACATTAAAAAATGTTTAGATAGACTGTACAATTCCATTCTGGATATTCTGGCGATGTTTGTTCAACCTAGCATGCAAGGTTTGTTTAGTACGCCCCACATACGCCCACAGCTGCATTCTATCAAATAAATGACGAAAATGGAATGACAATTTAAATGATAATTGATTCTATAACTGATACCTGTAATATTTGATTTAAATTCTTTGGCACCATTTATTAGGGAAGCACAACACAGGCACTTGGCGGTGTTACAAGCAAAGCACCCGAGATTCTTTGCTGGCTCGACCACAATTAGGGAGCGAGGGATTGTGATTGTATTACTGTGTGCGACCAAATTGCGGAGTGTGCGGCTTCATCTAAAAATTGTTCTGGGCCGAGTAGGGATATGACCTGAGAGTATAGGGTCATTTTTTAATATGAACCAATATTTATTCAGAAGCTTCCGAATAGCCACATGAGAGTGGTTAAAAGTAGTAACAAGGCTCCATTTGGCGATATTTGAAGTTGCAGATTTCAAAGGACTTTTATTTTTAATTTTTTTCCATGCACTTTTGTTGAGACAATATGTTTGCCTTCAGATAGGCATCCTGAATTAGTTTTTTTGGATAACCCTTATCATGGAAGTGCTGCTTTTAAAATATTAGCTTCTTTGTGGAAATCAATATCTTTTGTACAATTTTTCCTGAATGGTCTTTTGATCAACAGTTATCTCTGCCGACTCTCCAAAGCACAGGAATGGTTCTCTCAGTGTTCCTGTGCTCTATATGAAAGAGCCACTAGCAGAATAATTGAGCATATCTCCCCACCAAACACAATTGAATTCCAACCTGTATGGGCAGCACGGTGGCTCGCTAGTTAGCACTGCAGCCTTGCAGCGCTGGGGTCCTGGGTTCAAATCCCACCGAGGACAACTTCTACAAGAAGTTTGTGTGGATTTCCACCGGGTTCTCCGGTTTCCTCCCACCCTCCAAAGACTGATAGGGAATCTAGATTGTGAGCCCAGATGGAGACAGCGATGATAATGTGTGCAAACTGTAAAGTGCTGCGGAATATGTTAGCACTATATAAAGATTATTATTGTTATTAAAGATTCACTCTGTACAGAAAAAGCAGCATCTCATCATTCATTGACCATACTACCAAGTTTATTATTGTATACAGATATAGGTAAATTTGTGAACGAGGGTAGTGTAATATTTGTATGCTGATGAAAAGTGCCCTCCCCCCAATCAATGTTACTGGTGGGCCCTTAGCACCCAAGTCCAACACTGGTCAGGAGATGGTCAGAGGTCCCAATACACAATAGATAGTCGACCAATCCCACCAGAAATGGTGGATTTGCCACTTTTATCTAACAAGTATGGAGGCCTTTCCATTAGGTTTGCATTAATAGTTGGAATACTTTAGTTGAGTTATTGTAGCATTCGTTGACAGCACGCACAGAGGCCAAGGACGGCAATTCCCAAGGGATTTTTCAATTTAATATACTTGCCTATAGACATGTCACTGTCAGGATAATGGTCACTGACAAAAGAGAGACTACAGGAAGGTCTATTACACATGTCAATCTAAGAACCGGATAACTCCGCAGTGATGAACGACTAATATTATTATGTGAAGAAACTTGAATTGTATTTTTACTTTCTGAAACCTATTCAACCTCTCAAATGCCATTTCTCTAGTCATTGTTTTGGTCATCAAACCTAAAGATTGTAGATGAATAAGGACAATATGATAGTACTGTGGAAAAAATGAATTTCTCACCTGTAACAGGGGTTTCCTCATATTCATTTGGTCAACATGAAGAAAGCCACTTTCCTCCAAGGAGTTGCATGGTGTAGGGAATGAGTGATCAGCACATTTCGCCCATCGATGATGATGGTGTGGTTGGACGTGATGGCAGTGATAGCTGTGATGGGCTGCAAGTATGTTTCTTTTCAGCAATGCAGGACAACAGTCATTAGAGCAGAACACACATGCCCTAAATCCATATGACAAGGAGGGTAGATAGTTAGTAGTTTGGGCTTCTTCAGCGCAGCACATTGTATGATTCCTACAAATATCACATAGAGGTAATCTCCTGTCTTGCTGTCTGAGCGAGGTAGTACAGTGTGTATGGTCCACAGAATGCCTCCTTACATCTGGGACTATGGTGTGAGAAAACGGATGATCAGGTATGCATGGATGAAAATTTGCTTTATCATCCACAGTGAATGTTGGTCCCTTGCATACATCTTCAAAAAACTTCCTGCGATCTGCAAACGGCATTAGAATATTCTCATCACATTTTGTTGGGGGAAGGAGTTCTTGACCAATTTCCCTTTCAGTAAAAAAATGAGTCTGAAGATTATGCTCAGGAGACAACGACCATTTGGCACCACTCTTTGGATTATGCGGAGAAAAATGTTTTCCTTCTGAAAAGTACTGCAGCTGGGCAGCAGAAGACAGATCATTGGAGCTTCTTGCTTCAGAAACCTTTTTTTCTAGCCCTAAATTTACCTGGCAATTTACTTTCCTTCCGGTAAGAGGTTGCTCATTGGTGAACTTCATGAAGTCCCACTCTCTACAGGAATCAATAGAGTGACTATTCATGTAGCAGGTGTTGTCTTCATCGGTATGTCTAGCAAGGGTTTCAGTGGGAAGTTGATTATCACGGGAGGGGTTTAAAGCATAGGTACCACAAATGTCAGGAGATTTGTCTTCTTCAACAGGCACTTTTAGGCTGCCGATGCCACCTTTAATGTTACACGCGTCTGGTTTAGGTGCAGTGTACATAGGGTGCTGAAAATCTGTTGTGGCGTAAGAACACTTTGGTTCATTGTTCTGTGGATGATTACTTTGATTTTTTTTTTGTAAGAGAGATTTTTGGAGATGAGTATGTGAGGCTTTTGACTTCCAGCATTCATTGTAAGTTTTGTTTTCAGCAGTCAATAAAAATCCTTCGTCTTCAGTAAAAGCTTCACTTGTTGATGGAAGGTCTTCTTTAATATTATGCTTGTGAGTGCCCATATTTTTATCCACAATTTCACCTTCCATTTTCTCCTGATTGTAATTATGTTTGGAGCTTCTGCACTTTTCAGCATTGGCTCTTTTAATTTCTAAAAAAAGTGCTTTGTTTTTAGGTGGTGGAGGAGGAGGAGGAGGAATTATCTCAGGGGGACCTACAAGGGCTTCATTTTTATCGTCAGCAGATTCCTCACAAGATAGAAGCACTTTACAATCTTTATTCTTCTGAAGCTGAGCTTTTCGAGTATGTATCTCATTTCTTAGGTTTGTAGCAAAACGGTCACTTTTTCTTCGCAGTTGTGCTGAACGGTGACGAGATGCACCAGGTTTTTTAATTAGAGCCACAGTTTCATCCTGCCCAGATGCATCCTGTGTTAATGGATTAGAAATGCCGGTTGATGTCAGCCTATCCACATAATTATTTGACTGTGAACTTGAAGGATCTTTTGGCATTGTAAGCGATCTGTCTAAGGAGGCACAAACATGTCCATCACCGGTGTCTGAGGGTTGCTCGGTATTCCCATGCTGTGACATTTCCAGATCTTCATTAGTATTGCGTAGGTATCTTTTTTCAATTTTTTCTGTGCACTTATCTGTAGTAAAGTGGAAGTCTTCAGAGGATGTTGGTTCCACATCTTTTCTAACACGGACTTGCGCACTGGACATATTTGTTTGAGTGCAATGATGATTTAAAGTCTTCCAGTGTTCACAATTTTTAACTACATGTGGACACTCCTGAAGATTACTGAAATTAAATTCTTTGGTTTCTTTACCATCTTCAGACCATTTTATTTTTGTCTCAGTGCACTGGTTAGAGCTTTCCATATCATTCTTTGCAATTGTGTTAAGTTGTTGGGCCTTGTCGGTCTGTGAGCTTAGCATATAATAATGGTCAGATGACAAGTTCTCCGTAAGATGTCCTGTACATGGCACATTTGTGCACTGACAAATGGTATTTTCAAGGCTGTTAAAATGAGGAGCCTCTGATGACCACATTCCAGACATATTAAATAAGTCACATGGACATGAAGTTCTTTTATCACTATTACAAAATTCAGCTTTGTTTTCCCTTAAGCTATCTCTGCGTATAGGTGGCTGGGGTGGTGATTGCCTAGAAACGTCCACTTGTGACTCTACAGCACCTTGTCCTGTTTGGAGATACCGGCCAACTTCCGGTTTATTTGAGCCTAGGAAGCAGTTAATAGGAGATGACCCATCTATTCTTGATGATGTTGTGCAATCAGAGATTTTAGAACTTGTAGAGAAGGAACTATAAGCAGAATCTCTTTTGTTTTGGTACATTCCTGTGTCAAGAAGTGAAATCTTTCCTTCAAAGTAATTCTGTCCAGGTTGATCAAGGCTTTCCATGCTACCTATGGAGCTACTTTTGTCTGTGCTGCAGTGTCTTGAGAGAACATTCCACTGTAAAGGTTGTTCACTGTAACAAAAATCACAATGCTGGATGTTTACTCTTCATTAATTATGTAGACTAATCATGAAGTATCTGGGGTCACTATGTAGCACATAAACTCACCTAATTTCATTGCCAGAGTGCCAGGATATACTAAAAGCATCTGATGAATACTGCATGCTCGCAACATCAGGGTGGACCTCGGAGAGCTTAGCAAGGTGCCATGAGTGGGGTCTGACAACTACAAGACTCCTCCTAAACAATACACAGAATAATTGAAGGGATTACTACACAATCTTTTATAGTATAAAAACAAACCCAGCAAAACCATAAAAAGGAAAACAAATTACAAAACATTACATTATAACATTTCTCTCTACAATAAGTGTTTGTAATCTGCATCTGGAAGTTCGGAAGCAAGAATTGATTTTTGTGATTTTATTTTTCTTGTATGGGCCCAAGCATTTATCAGTAGGTGTGTAAAGGAATGGAAGCTGTCAGGGACCCCTCTGAATAATTGTGGTGTCATAATATTGTATTGACCTGTTTATCTTCTATGTGAGCTGGTTAGGTGGGGAAGAGAGAGTTAATAGCTGTGTAGCCAAGATGGTGAGATGGGTTACAAGGCAGATAAATGAAGTTAGGTCCTGTATCTTGAGGGAGAAAAACACACAGTCAGATAAGCATTTGTGTGTGTGTAGAAAAGAAGGCTTGATATGCAGGTAGCAAGCCAGCAACTGATTTGAGATGTGGCGGTAAAAACTACAAAAGCTGGAAAGTTGAGTGTTGTGAACACTTTTAATCTGACTTCTGAGTTGGGGCTCCCTCTGGTGGTTGTTGCTGGTAGTGAAGCGGCCCTAGCTAACAGAAGTCTCCCACCTGACGGGGATGATTGGCAGTCAGGTGTTGCTGACTGGGGAGATTTAAGTGAGCAGCCTTCCCATGATCCTTGCCGGTGATTGTCTTTCTTCCTGAGCCATTTGGAAGTCTGCTTGTTCCCTGCTTCTTCCTGCAACTTTCAGATAAGTTATTTTGCTGTTTATTTCTGTGGCATTGGTTTTCCCTTTTGCTTTGCTCAGTTTCCTGTCTTGTTGGAGTCAGTTCAGCCAGGTCCCCTGCGGGGGCCTGTGCAGGACGCTTTTCTCATTTGCCACAGCTTATGCATTTCTATTTCCCTGTTATTTCAATATATGTTGTTTGCAGCCAATTCACACCAGAGTTCTGATCTAGTGGGGGAGAGGTCGTGCGGCCTCAGTTTTTATATCAGATGTGTTGGAATTTTTCTTAGGGTTTTTGCTGGATTGCAGACAGTATCTTTCCTGTCCTGCTCTAACCAAACAGTTTGGGCTCCAGCATTTGCTTACACTATTTTCTGTCTGTGTTTGTGCTTCATCTTACTCACCGTCAATATATGTTTGGTGCCTATCTATTCCTTTGGGGCTCTACTCCGGGGCAGTTAGCTTTCCCCTTTCTCTCTTTAGGCTTAGTTAACTCTTTGGCTGTGACGAGGCGTCTAGGTCATCGTAGGTACGTCCCACGGCTAATTCTAGTTGTGTTGTTAGTTCATGGGTCTGCAATCCGCTAAGTTACCAAACTCTCTGGTGTTGTGCTGCCTGGCCTATTTTTCCTGTTGTCCTCCTCGGTTACCGAATCATAACAGTTGGGGTGCCTTTGAAAAAAGAGGAATAATAGCTGGAAAGTGTATGTGTTGGTCAGATGGGGGAGCCTTAGTGAAAGAATACTAGACTTGCCAGGCTGGGGCATGATTGTAAGTAGACAATAATCCATGCAAAGCTCATAAAAGAAGATAGAAGCCCTCCTTAAAGACTGCCGTGTTCCCGTAATATTACTCGGAGGTTATGTGCCTCCACATGAAACAAGTAAGAATGTGCCTCTGTATTGTGCAGAAGATGTGCAGAAGATGTGGTCTGCTATTGAATCTATCTGAAAGGACAACATCCCCCCTCCACGGACTCATGTGTTCGGTGATTAGTGCCTCTGAAGTACACCTCAGCCAGAGTTGTCCATGACAGGTAGATGCCAAGTACCTGCTTGTTTTGCCGTGTGCCGATCTCTCCCTGCTCAGAGCAGTTACAGACTGCATCTGGCAGGAACCCTCACACTTCCTGAAGTCACACCGACTGAGCAGTTCCTTCTCTGCCGTTCTGCTCTGTCAATGAACATTATACAAAAAAAGGTTGCACTCAATCATGCTAAAGCATGTGAATATAGAATATGTGAATTTTGAACAGCAATACGGCTTTGGAGTATTAGGAAAAATATGAGACACTTAGCATAAATTTTTTTTTGTATATTGTATATGGGGGTAGCTCCTCCTGGTATGCACCTATTCACACTAGTCTGGATGTGCCAGTCAGTTTTTTTTGTCTTCTGCTCTGTCAATGAGGCGTCACCGCCAACATCATGCTGATTGACAGTTGGTGCCCCACCGGCTAACCTGGTGCGGGGGAGCTTAGCTAGCGTGATTTACATAGCATGAGCTGAAGCATCAGTGCTGCAATGAACTCTGGAAGTGACTCTGATTTCCAGTGCTGACGCTTGGTATCAGTGTCACTAGCAGACACATCTCACTACACCATTCATGTAAGGCATATTGCACTACCTGCGGTGAATTAGGTAGAGAGAAGCCACCTGTCAATCAACATGATGTTGGCGGTGACGCGCCATTGAAAGAGAAGAACGGAACAGGAAGACCTGCTTTGTTGATGTGACATCACAGGGAGTGGGAGAATCACAGTCTGTAACTGCTCTGAGCCAGGAGAGATCGGCACACGGTAGAACAGGCAGGTGCTTCACACCTATGTGGCAATAACTGCTCAGTCCCATAGAAAAAAGACCCAGATAACCACTTTAAAGCAATTGTAAGTTTACAAAGATGTCTTCTGTTAAGATTTGCAGGAAGAAAAATCTCAAGCGTGAAACTCCATTTTAGAAAAAAGTCCAATATTTTATTGATAACATACTTAAAAATCCAGCATCAAAAATGGAAAGACATGATGACACCAGGGGTCCCTGGTGGTCTGAAACCGACGCGTTTTGACCATTCAGGTCTTACTCATGGCATAAAAGAGACCTAGAATGTCAACCTTATATCCAAAAAGAGACATACAATACACAGGTGCACTAATTAAAAACATGTGGAAAAAGCAAGGGTCTCCTAGGTTGACATTCTAGGTCTCTTTTATGCCATGAGTAAGACCTGAATGGTCGAAACGGGTCAGTTTCAGACTACCAGGGACCTCATTTGTCATCATGTCTTTCATGCTGGATTTTTAAGTATGTTACCAATAAAATATTGGACTTTTTTCTAAAATGGAGTTTCACGCTGGAGATTTTTCTTCCTGCATTTGCTAAAGACAACGCCCTTAATCAAGGTGGCTCCGTGTGTGGACCAACAGAGGATTATTCAGAGACTGGTGAGCTCACTTTGTTTCCCCCTTTCCCTTTCTCTTCCACATGCATATATATACTGTTAAGATTTGGAACCTTCTTTATGACTCCAGAATATACATTCATGGCAAGTAGAAATGCCCACTGGTCCATACTGCATACAAGTGATGAAAGCATTGCTGTAGCCAGCAGAGGGCCCACCATGTGCCTCACCAGCATGGAGTAATGAGTTGAGTGCTATGACAATTCCTCTATAGTAGCCATGACCATTGTGACTCTCCTCAATATGCACCTACAACTCATGTGAAAATACATCCAAAATGTTTTCCATATGCAGTGATCTTCAGCCAAAATGTCTGATCTACTTGATTTGGATGAGATAAAAAGTAGAACATAACCATAATATGTTGCCAGTGGTTTAAAAAACGTGACCATCCTTTTCTTATAGAAATATTGGCTTGGGAAACTCACACTCAAGAACTTTTTCTTACATCTCAATATTTGTCTGTATGTATCATCATTCATTATCTTACCTGCAATACCTTCCCCATTAGTGGAGGCAATAGGTAGACAGAATATAATTGTATACCGTGGGCTGCATCTCCCAGTATGTGCTGAATAGCTAGTATCTCCAGGTGTAGTTTTACGGAATGAATGACTTTTGTTTGAATCTCAGGTAATATAGATGGGCACAGAATTCTCCTCCAGACTACTATGCAGCCATGTAGAAGAACTCTGAGCTAAATACACCAGCGACAGTAAAGGACCAAAGTGGTGATCCTGATCCCAAAATTCATGCTCACAATAGTAGAACATATGGGGCAGTGACAAATTGAATATGGACAGTGAGTAACAGAATGGTATTTAACAGGGAGAAATGCAAGATTCTACATCTGGGCAAGAAAAATGAAAATTACATCTATAGAATGGGAGGAATAGAACTAAGCAACAGCACGTGTGAAAAAGACTTGGGTATACTAATAAATCCCAGACTGCACATGAGTCAACAGTGTGATGCAGCAGCAAAAAAGGCAAATACAATTCTGGGATGTATTAAGGGAGGCATAGAGTCTAAATCACGTGAAGTCATTACCCCACTCTACTCCTCTTTGGTCAGACCTCATCTGGAATACTGTGTCCAGTTCTGGGCACATTCTAAAAAAGACATTGAAAAACTGGAGCAAGTTCAGAGAAGAGCTACGAGGATGGTGAGCGGAATGCAAGTATGTCCTACGAGGGAAGGTTAAAGGATCTAGGAATGTTTAGCTTGCAAAAAAGAAGGCTAAGATACTTAATAGCTGTTTAAAAAGATCTGAAGGGCTGTCACCGTGTAGAGGGATCATCATTCTCATTTGCACATGGAAACACGAGAAGCAATGGAATGAAACTGAAAGGGAGAAGATACAGATTAGATATTACAAAAAACTTTTTGACAGTGAGTGAGATCAATGAGTGGAACAGGCGGCCACGAGAGGTGGCGAGTTCTTCTTCAATGGAAGTCTTCAAACAGCGGCTGGACAGACATCAGTCTGAGGTGGTTTAGTGACTCCTGCAATGAGTGGGGATTGGACACGATGACCCTGGAGGTCCCTTCCATCTCTAACATTCAAAGATTCTATAAGTACCCAATGTTATTTATGGTGTTTATATGTTCTTGTACACGACATAAAATGACTGATTAATCCTGCTATTACGAGACTGAATAAAGCAACAAGCTGGCCACAGTGGCTTCAACATTCATCATTTGCATTTTTTATCTTTTGGTATTCACTGACATTTTGTGCATCAAATTCAAAGTTGTGCACATGTTTCATGAATTTTACAGAAAGTAAAAAATGGTCTTTTTATCATCTGCAGTCGCATGACAACATCTGCGAGGCCTTTGTATATTCTCACCTTGTTTGTGCAGGTTTCCTCCCACAATCCAAATACATAATGCAATGTCTGCTCATGGGGTAAGTGAAAAAGGTAATCAGAAGAACTATACTACATTTCTAATTGGAGGTATTTGCTAATATTATTATTACACCTACTACATACTAGGAAGGGTCTTGGAAATGAGAATAGCACTTTAATGGAAAGAAGAAGTAGCTGCACACAAAAAGGGGCAAAATACAAAAAACTCAACAAAAACTTGCAGAACTGTAACAAAGAATTGGGCCATAGAATTGATTGCATGTGGTCAACAGAGCAAAAACAGTTGAAGAAATGTTACAACTTCACTTCTGCCTAATATCTCTAATTTTACTTTCACTTTCCCTTTCTTCCACATCTTCACCAGACTGTCATGACAGCGTACTGCAGCTATCCTTGGCCCAATTCCTTTGTGTGGCATACCCGGTAGCACGCCTTGTCTGGCATTGCTGGAGACGGATGGGTTGCTTAAAGGGATTTGTGGGACAAAGATATTGATGACATAACTACTATGTAAGTCATAAATGTGAGGCCAGTGGAGGTCTGCAGCTATAGCATTGCCCATTGTCTGCAGCTACAGCACTGTCTGAGGTCTACAACTATAGCATTGCCCAAAGTTTGCAGCTAAGGCACTGCCCGAGGTCTGCAGCTATAGCACGGCCCGAGGTTTGTGTTATGGATTTGCAACTCAGGACTAGGGCAGAAGGAGGAGAAGCTCACCCTATACTAGGACTAGGCTGAAACCCTACGATGGAGCGAGCGACCTCTTCCTTTTGAATAGACCCACCGACGTTTCCTAGGTTAAACTCAAACGAAGACCTAAAGGAAGAGGGAAGGGAATCCCTGAAGGTTCTAGGGACTGGGAACAAAACAAAGAGGTAACCTCCTAGTAGGAAAATAGAAGAAGCTGCAGAAACCAAAAAACAAAGCTGACAGAACTAGAGATCCCAGAACTGCAAAATATCAAACACAGAAAGCTATCACAGCACCTAACCAGAACTCTAGCGGATTAACACCGTTGTCCAGCAAGGACTGGGAGGCAGGTGCTGGGTATTAAAGGGTGATACAATCACCTGACCTTAGACAAACCCAGCACCAGGGGAAAAAGACCAGCAGCCAGAAACCACAATAAGATGGCGGATGGTCAAAATGAAATAGATTCTAACAGTTTGCAGCTAGAGCACTGCCCGAGGTCTTCAGCTATAGTATTGCCCGAGGTCTACAGCTATAGCACTGCCCGAGGTCTACAGCTATAGCACTGCCCGAGGTCTGCAGCTATAGCTCTGCCCAAGGTCTGTAGCTATAGTACTGCCCGAGGTTTTCAGCTATAGCGCTGCCCGAGGTCTTCAGCTATAGCGCTGGTCGAGGACTGCAGCTATAGCGCTGCCCGAGGTCTGCAGCTATAGCGCTGCCCGAGGTCTGCAGCTATAGCACTGCCCGAGGTCTGCAGCTATAGCACTGCCCGAGGTCTGTAGTTATAGCATTGCTCGAGGTCTGCAGCTATAGCACTGTCCGAGGTCTGCAGCTATAGCTCTGCCCAAGGTCTGCAGCTATAGCTGTGCCTGAGGTCTGCCGCTATAGCTCTGCCCGAGGTCTGCAGCTATAGCTCTGACCGAGGTCTGCAGCTATAGCTCTGC
>VIAB01017789.1:19013-32628 GCA_009801035.1 Oophaga pumilio | reverse complement strand
GCCTCTCTCATCTTTTAAGTGGGAGAACTTGCACAATTGGTGGTGACTTTTTTCCCCACTGTATACTCCACAAATCTAGCCTTTATGAAAGACTGTCAAGCGGAAAGCCATTTTTGAAAGGAAATCATAGGATTTCCCATTTGCAGTTTGTAAAATAATAATAATCTTTATTTTTATATAGCGCTAACATATTCCGCAGCGCTTTACAGTTTGCACACATTAAAAGCCATGTACGTGACACAGCTAGCATATGAAAGAAGATGCTCTGGTCAGATGAGACCAAAGTACAACTTTTTGGGTTAAATGCAAAACGCTATGTGTGGCAGAAATTTAACACTGCATGTCACACTGAAAACACCATTCCCACCGTCAAACATGGTGGTGGCAGCATCATGCTGTGGGAAACTTTTCTTCAGCAGAGACAAAAAAGCAGTTAAGAGTTGATGTAAAGATGAATGGAGCTAAATACAGAGCAATATTCGAGGAAAACCTGTTAGATGTTGCAAAATACATGAGACTGAGGAATAAGTTTACCTTCCAGCAGGACAGCAACTTTAAAAATACCACCAGAGCTACAATGGAGTGGTTTAGATCAAAGCATATCTGTTATGATTTGGTAGCTGAGGAGACGGCAATACACCAGAGAGGTTGAAATCTACTGGATTGCAGTACCCTGACTAACCACCACAACTAAAGGCAGCCGTGGAGCGTTCCTACGTTGGTCCTAGACGCCTCGTCACAGCCTGAGAGGTTAACTACACCTAAAGATAGAAAGAGGAAAGCTATCTGCCCCGGAGCAGATCCCCAAAGAACATAGGAAGCCCCCAAACATGTAATGGCGGTTAGACAAGAGGAAATACAGACACAGACAGAAAATAGTATGAGCAAACGTTGGGGCCCAATCTACCTGGACAGAAAAGGATAGGAAGGACACTTACTGCAATCCAAAAAACCCTAAAAAATACCAACTCTACTAATTTCAAAAACACCTGAGATCACACGACCTCTACCACCTAAATTAGTTCTCTGGTGTCACAAAACTAAGCTGCAGCCACTGAAAAAACTGGAAAAGGCAAATGAACAAATAACAGTGGCTCAGATAAACTGAGAGGAGCACAAGCCCCTGGGGGGGACCTGGCTGACCGCAAAGAAGTGCAGGGAACAATGCAAAAAGCAAGCACAAAAATAAAAGCAGAAAATATCTTATCTGATAGCAGAATATGCAGGCAAGACTCAGCAAGCTTCCAAGTGAACCAGGAACCAAAGTTGAGACAAGAACAATTGATCACCGGCAACCATGATGGGAGGGAACCTCCCTTATATAAGACCAGTCTGTAACTCCTGATTGCCAATCCTCATTGAATGGTTCAGTACTGTTTGTAACCACCAGAGGGAGCTTCTGCTCAGAATTCATTTCTAACACATTCACAACACATATCTATGTGTTTGAATGACCCAGGCAAAGTCAAGACCTACATCTCATTGAGAATCTGTGGCAAGACTTAAAAATTGCTGTTCACAGACACTCTCTATCCAATCTCACTGAGCTAGAGCTACAATGGCTTGCAAAAGTATTCACTCCTTTGCTTTTTACCTATTTTGTTACATTACAACCTGTGTTGAAATATTTTTGTAATCCGATTTGTGTGTGATGCATCAGCACTAAATAGTCTAAGTTGGTGAACTGAGAAAAATATAGGCATAAATTAAATTAATGGGATCAAATAACTAAAAATTGGCATGTACATATGTATTCACTAGTGTTGAGCGAATGTGCTCGGTGATACATGGCTACCACTCGAGTATCTGGGTGCTTGTATGTGTTCGGCACTTGATGAGCATTGTCTGGTGCTCGGATGTAATGCTCAAATCCCTGCCCCGCATGTTTGGCGCCTGTTACACAGCCAATAAACATGTGGGGATTGCCTGTCAGTCACTGTAATGCTGTAGCCATCTTGGTAGTGGCATTACTGTAATTAGCTGGTCGCATTAACTCATTAGAGGTTATAAAAAAACTGGTGCCGCCACGCTGACATCATTACACTGCTCAGGGACAATTCTGATTGGAGGGAGAGAGTAGTTGTCCAGGCCTGTGTGCACAGTTTCAGAAATCTTAAGTCCTTTTAAGGGCTAACCTTGTGTATTGACATTTGTATGTGATACAGCCTGCATTTAGTTGAGGGGCAGCTGATAGAGCAGAGAGAGTGGCTGAATTCAGCCTAATGACAGGACTTAGGGCTTTACAGTCCATTTCTAAATATATAGCTGCTGCAAGTGACCAAATTTTTTTTGTGAAAAAATTTATTGTATTGTCATCCACACAGTTTAAGCTGCTTTGTGTTAAATTACGGTGGTATTAAACAAAAAAAACTCTTTGCCTTCTGCAGGTGACCAATTTTTTTGTGAACAAACTGACTGTGTTGTCATCCATACAGTTTAACCTGCTTTGTATTAAACTACTGTGGTATTAAATACAAAAAAACGCTTTGACTGCTGCAAATGACCATATTTTTTTGTGAAAAAAAAATTCTTTCTCCTCAATATTTGAATGAGGCCCTGCAGTTGTTGCCTTCAAGGGTCTTTTTTTTGGCACGCTTTGCACTTAGCGCATGACATTTATGAGTCTAGGAGTAAAACTGCATGACACTTTGAACAGAATGTGTATGAGGCCCTCCTTCATGTCTAATACAGGGTGTATCTGAGTCCGTCTTCCATATGGTAGACTCCCCAAATGTATGGAGGAAGGTGCTGTGGTCAGATGAGACCAAAATGTAACTTTTTAGCCACCAAGATAAACGCACCCTTCCAACAAGACAATGACCCAAAGCTTACTGCTAAAGCAACACTAGAGTGGTTTAAGGGTAAACTTGTAAATGTTTTGGAGTGGCCTAGTCAAAGTCCAGACCTTAATTCAACTGTGAATCTATGGTGTGATGCAGCAGTGTCTACGCTGTGCAGTGATAAGGCAGAATAGCCTGTGGACGCCTATGGTACCTCCCGGATGGCGAACATCAGAAAGGGCAATAACATGCCCCAATCCCTCCCATCCTTGGTGATCACCTTTTTGAGCATGGCTTTGAGGGTCTTATTAAATCTCTCCACCAACTCTTCGGTTTGTGGGTGGTACACCGACGTATGTAGATGTTTAATCTGGAGCAGCTTGCATAGCTCCCTAGTCACCTTGGACATAAAAGGAGTCCCCTGATCGGTAAGGATCTCCTTTAGTATCCCAAGGCGACAGAACATTGCAAATAGCTCACGGGCTATTATTTTGGCTCACGGGCTATTAGTTTGGCCGAAGTGTGGTGGAGGGGTATTGCCTCTGGGTATCTGGTGGCGTAGTCTACGACCACTAATATCCATCGCAATTCGCTCAAAAGGTACCTTGATAATGGCCAGAGGCACCAATGGACTCTGGTAGTTCATGGTGGGTGAGGTTAGTTGGCACTCTGGGCACGTATCTCAGTACCTTTGGACCTCAGAGTGGCTACCAGGCCAAAAAACCACTGCAGTATGCGCTCCAGCATCTTTTTGGCCCCCAAATGCCATCCGAGCATGTGAGTGTGAGCCATGTTGAGCACCACCTGATGATAGGATTGGGGCACTACCAGTTGTTCTACCACCTCATCCCTGATTTTATCAACCCTGTACAGTAACTCCTGGTTGATCGTCATCCGAGGAAACTCCGTCTCCGCACCTGATCGTTGAGCCGCCTCATTTACCTCGATTACTCTTTCCCGTGCCTGGGTCAGAGTGGGATCCTGGAGCTAGGCGGTCCCAAACTTACCAGGTGACACCTCTAGCTCAGTAGGGTCTCCTCAACTTCTCCTGCCAATACCTAGGGGAAACCTATCGGGGTTATACTCTGTCCCTAGCTTGGCATCCCCTATGGCAGGTATCCCTGACTCGGGATCTTCGGGTTCTGTACCCAGACTACCAGTTACCCTTGGAGGGTAAACCCTGGTCTCCCACAGGGACCAGAACAGGGGTAAGTCTCTTCCCAATACAGTCCTATACGGAAGAGTCTTTACCACTTCTACCACATGTTTTATCTCTCCACACGGGGTAGAAAACATAACCTCCGCGGTCGGTACTCTCAGAGGTCCCCATGTATGCACACCACCCCCATCTTCCGTCCATTAGGATTGTCCCCAGCAACCAGGGACCCATGCATCAGGGTCACCAAGCTCCCCGAGTCCAAGAGAGCGTCCATCTGGTACCCATTAATGAGTACCTGGCACAGCTGAGGTTTGGTACTGGCAGGGCCTATAATGGCAGTGCAGACTGGCTGGGCATACATAGACACATGGCGCGTATACCCACAGTCCATGGGTTCTGCTGTCAGAGGGCAGTTGGCAGCCACATGTCCAGGCCCTTGCCTCCGCCAACACTTAATAGCTGCATCACGAGGGAACTTTAGGGACAATTTAGGGGACACAGGTCTATTGTCACTCTCCTTTCGGGTTACCCCCTCAGTACGGGCTCGGTCCGGTTTGGCCCCAGTGGAGGGTCATGGACTTTTCTCAGGCTTCTGAGCTGGCTGAGCCTTACATAACAGCCTGAGGAGAGCAGTGTCCCGGATAAAGTCCTGAGTGGCTGTATATCGCTAAATCAGTCCTACCACCTGGTCCAGTGTGCCCGGGTCCCCTTGTCCCACCCAAAGCTGTATGGCAGCTGGAAGATTCCTCACCAGCCGGTCGACCACCACCCTCTCTCCTATATGAAGTGGGGTTAAAGTCTCGGGTTTGAGCCACCTTTTCACAAGCTGCAGCAAGTCATAAATCTGAGACTGGGCAGGCTGGGCTTCCACAAAAGTCCATGAAAACACTCGTTGGGTGCTATTAACCCCTAGTCGGACAAGTATCTCACCTTTTAGCTTGGCGTAGTCCTGGGCATCCTCCCGACTGAGGTCAAAGTAGGCCTTTAGCGCATCACCCCTCAGGAACGGAGTCACCAGTTCAGCCCACTGTGACATTGGCAAGTTCTGCTCTGCCGTGCGCTCATAGATCGTGAGGAAAGTTTCCACATCACCTTCTGGACTAAACTTCATCAAAGCGGATTGGACCTTGTCTCGGGCGTCGCGACGTTCCAAGGTCAGTGCTGGAGGTGCCTCGTGCAAGGCTGCAATTTGCTGCAGCAACAGGTTATTAGTTTGTTGCTGTTGTTGCTGTGTGAGGACCAGTTGCCTCAGTATCTCCTCCATTTTGTCCGCAGGTCTGGGTTGCAACGTGGCAGGCCTAATGAAAGACGTGCAGGTGGCATTGGGGTATGCCTCAATTCACACTGCCCGCACTCTCCAACCAAATGTGATGCAGTGGTGTCCACGCTGTGCAGTGATAAGGCAGTGACCTAAGCAAGTTCAAAACAAAACGTGTTTAATGTCCAAAAATACTCACACAGTGCACAGCACGCTGTATCCTCCAGATCACAGCCAGGAAAATCAAAGACAGTCCGGGACCGGTTGCCGTGAGTGACCGCACCACCGTGTACGCAAGGAGTGACAGATCTTTTATCTCTACTGGCCTGTGTTACGTAACACAGGGAGTGCTCTGCAGGCCAACTGCTCTGTCTGCCTGCAAGACCAAAACTGACACACCCAAAACCCTTTTGCAGGGTTATTTTTCCTTTCCACCAGACTCTGTGTCCATGGGCCACTTATAAGATCTGGGCTGGAGGAAACAGACCGACCCCACTATTTTCCTGCAGTCCATTTAAAAAATAAAAGCCCATACCTGGTTTTCCTGAGCAATTCCTTGGTCAAATAACTTGACCAAGTTCACACTTACTTTTATTCTGCCTTGTGACTCACAGGCAACCTGCTGTGACCAAAAGGCACTAAAGCGGATCTAATAAGCTTCTGAGCGCATCCTGGGGGACACATAGTGACCCTCACATATGACACCAGTCACTGCCTCACAATGGTGAGAACTGAAGATTGCTATTCACCAGAGGAAACCATCTACTGTAACTTGAAGGTGCAAGAGAAGCTTTCTGCAAAAATCCCAAAAGCCAGATGTGGAAAGCTCATAGAGATTTATACAAAGCGATTTGCAGCTGTAATTGCTGCAAAAGAAGGCTCTAAAAAGTACTGACTTTAGGGAGGTGAATAGTTATGCACATTAAAGTTTTCAGTTATTTTGCCCTATTTGCTTCACAAAAAAAGAAAACGAAATGTTCACAGTTGTAGGCACGTTCATTACATCAACTGATGCAAACTCTAAAAAAAAGTAACGTTCCAGCTTGCGAGGTAGCAAAACATGAAAAATGGCAAGGGAGGTGAGTATTTTCACGAGCCACTGTAGTTTGCAGAGAAGAATGAGCAAAAATTTCAGCCTGTAGATGTACAAAGCTGATAGAGACATACCCAAAAGACTTGCAGGAGTAATTGCAGCAAAAGGTAGTTCTACAAAGTATTAACTCAGGGGGGTTGAATACAAATGCACATCACACGTTCAGATTTATATTTTTAAAATATTTAGAAAACCATGTATCATTTCCTTTATATTTCACAAACACTTGCTATTTTATGTTGATATATCACATAAAATAATCAAATTAATTTGGATTTGCCAGGAATCCTAGTCAATTCCTCCTGGGCAATGCCCCCAGTTCATTAATATTCTTGTGTTTGTATGCAATAGCCTCCTTCTTCCAATTCCAGCAAATATTTTTTATAGGGTCCAAGTCAGATGACTGTGATGGCCATTCTACTATACTCTAAAACTGTTTCTGAAACCAAGACTTTGTAGACTGTAAGGTATGCTTGAGATCATTGTCCTGTTGAACGTTCCAATGGCTTCCTCAAAGAAGGCACAAGGTTTTTTCCTAGTATTTCCTGATACTTAATTGAAGGAGTTGTCCAGTCTAAACTTATAAGTCTGCAGTCATTTTGTGTGACTGTAGACTTATAAATCCACCTAGAGCACACACTGTGAGCTGCGTTGATTCACCAGTTTCTGAGCTTGAACTGGTGGGTATGTATGCGTTATACTTACTCCCGCCAGGGTCCATTTAATGTGCACGGCTTCGCTCAATACACTAGACCGCCACACCCACTGGACGGCCGCATCCCTAGATGTCGAGCAGCCTCGCTCAATACAAGTGTATGGAGCAAGATTGTGCCCACTGGACGGTACGTGACCAGGAGTATGTTCCTGCCGATCCCAGCTCAGAATCCGGTGAATCTTCGCAGTGCACAGTGCGATGAAAAATTTGATGGGATTCATAAGTTTGCAATCACACAGAGTGACTGCAAACTTAACAAATTAGATCGACCAACCACTTTAAAAAGAGCACTAGTAAGTACTAAAGACGATTGTCATAAGCAGGTTGTATAATTCTGAGACTAGAGTAGTCCATAAAAGTGCCATTTTGTGTTGAAGTAAGAGAAAACAATTGTTATATGAGTTGTGTTGAGCTATTTAAATTGTTTTTGACTTGTTTATTGCAAACAAGAGAAAGTTTGAAAACTTAGCTATTAAACCCTAATTTTTAATGTAGACTAAATAATTTAGATTTTTAATGTAAACAGGATATGGAGGTGTTATCATGCACAAACACCACTTCAAGAGTCCGGCCATCTGTTTTTATAATCCTGCAACTAACTAACCCAGTCTTCCACTTTTACATTGCATTGACTAGCCCTCGGTATTGGGAGAAATACTTGGGAAGCATGTAGACCTTTCCTAGGCCATTTGAGGCTGGAAGCATACAATAATTTTGCAGTGAGCCTTATTTATTGAAGTATGTAGGTCAGATGTATTTTGCTTTTGCTTGACTTGGGTTTCAAAGGTAATGTAGGGGCATATCAAGACACTGCTAAAAAAGAACTTTTTACTAAATTTTTCGCATTGAACAGGACAGATAATGGAATAGGTGCCGCAGAGCAAAATTAAATGTTTTTTTTTTATTTCGCCTCTCTGTTGCAGACATATTAGCGATTAAAGTATTCGGCACTTAAACAGTTGATTTTTATTAAATTCAAGTGGGTGTTACCAGAGAGATATCAATGGAGGTGTGTATTTCTTCCTCTTTCTGATGCTGACCAATTATAAGGAGGCAGCAACACACTGGGAAAAGAAGAACCCGCCCCCACAATGGCATAGAGCATGTTCAGTGTGAAACTCAGGTCTGTAGTGCTGTTGTGCACCAGTACGTCATTTTTCTGCAGTGAGGAGAGCAGACTATTTGTCAATACATGTCTCCCTCTGAGCTTATTCTAAGCTGTTGTGGAGATGTGTTTTTTTCTCCAGTGTGCTGCTACCTGCTTATGATTAGTGAACAATGAGAAGAGGAAGAAGTACATGTGAAATCTCTCTGCTAATGTCCACTTGGACTTAAAAAGATTAACTGTTAAAGTGCAGAATAATTTGATTGCTAATACAGTATCTCTACAACAGAGCGGAGAAATAAAAATAAAAAACATGTTTTATTTTGCTTTGCATTGCCTATTACATCATGTGTTCAGTTCGACAGGAAGAATTTGGTGAAAGGACCTCTTTTAATGCCCGCTGTGACAGAGGACAACACCAGTATTTAAATAGCACACAGTAAGTGGTGAGTCTTTTATGGATTTTGCATTGGGACACAGCCGTTTGAAATTGCACCTGTGATTTTAGATCTTTTAATTGATCACATTTTGCTTTGTTTTCTTAGAAAAAACACGTACAATAAAATTAAAAACTGTACGTGTAAATATATCATTCCAAATATAGTGGAGCTGAAATCTATGTTTGACATAGCACATGGCGATTTCAAAATATGTTACCTGTAATTTTACATGGGACTGCTGGTAAATCTATGTCACTGTATTGCGGGTTCACAAAACACTACTGAAGCCTCATAGACTTAAACTCAGTTCTGCTTTTTCTGTAAAAACATGATCACTTTCTACATTTTTGACCACAGGTCTCAGCCTCCATTTCACTTAGCTGTCTTGGTGATATGAATAATTAATATGTCCATGTTTAGTTTAGCAGTGAGGATTCACATGGGAAAACCTTTTGAATACAACAACAGGTAGGTGCATGTCTGGGTGAACATTTTATTTTACAAAGAATCCTTAATTTAGAAATCTACATAATGCATGTGGGATTGCATTTTTAGGGGGGATTGCTGCACATCCTGTAAGCTAAGTATAGAGTTTGGATTGTCAATATACAATACAGGCATTTTTCTCGTGTAATGAGTAAAAATTAGGGTAGGGTCGCACAACTGTAGTGTAACTGCTGAGGCACAGCCATGATGTGGCTGTGTCGTGAGATTTGCATTAGCTTTCAAATGGATTATTGGTATTTAAGTGTAAATTGATTGCATATTGGCTGCGCAATTGTGAAAAACAATTTACGACTGCTGTTTGGGACCCTACTTTAGGGGTTCTCCAGGAATGAAATAAAATTACCCCCATCATGTAACTCAAACTACAGCCGATCTTTGTCACATGTCAGGACGGACTGCAGTCTGAAGAGACCACTGATATATAGCCATCATTTAGTGTTAAAGGGTTTAAAACCTGTGTCTGAACCGACACACCTCAGTGAGCTGCACAGAATGACTGTGGAATGAGAAAAACTAGATCTTTTCTGCGGTTAACTGAGCACAAACAATTTTTTCTTTAACCTAAGTCCTCTGTGTGCAGTCAGCCTACGTGAAGATTTATTTCTTCTCCTGTCACAGCCCTTCTCCGGCAGCTCTGGTATGTGTTCTTATTATACTGGTCTTCTGTTAGTTGAGATGCATGTCTAGAGCAGTGTTTCCACAGACTGCAACCCATCCTGACACGTGATAATGACAGGCTGCAAAATGAATTATGTGATGGGGTAATATCACTAGAGAGATGAGCGAATTTGTTCGCATTTTGGCACCAAATCTGATTTTGACATATTTGGGCCACATTCGAACACTATTTGGGCCGAATGTATGTCTTATGTTCGGTTCCAAACATATTTGGTAATTTTTACTTCCATTGAATCCAATGAAGTTCAGCTGTGTTCGACGAATATTGCAAAAACAATATTCGAATCCGTTCGTATACGGAACCAAATCCAAACAAATTCGCTCATCTCTACACATCACATTTTTGGAGAACCCCTTTAAGAATGCATGCAGGACGATAATGCATGCTATTCATGTCTATAGCATATTATAGAGCACGTAGGCTGTAATTTACCAAGACTATCATTTGCCATTCCTGTCTTGACACACAGTCTGCTTATTCTGCCATAATATTCACAATTTTTGTAAGGTAAATTATGATAAACTTGCCAGCCCCGTTCGGCTGTGCCTGCTGATTATTTCTTTCATCATTATGGTTTATCTATCTTCCTTGGTCAGTTCATACACTCTATTGTACATGTGTTTTACATATAGTTACTGCTATCCTAATTTATTTGCTTTTATGTGTGTGTGTGTATCTGTCTGTCACTAGAAGGATAGATAGAAGAAAAAAACATCTGCATCTACCATGTGAGAAAATTATACAGCCTTAGGTCATTTTTTTATAGCCTGAATACAATCATATTTTAGTGTCATTGGTGTAGTCTCCAGTGCATAAACTAAACTAATCTTGGATTACCAGATGGTCCAATAACTCGATGTAGCATATTTCAGAATTGTATAATAAATAGGGATGAGTGGATCATTTGAAATTTGAATTCTCTGGCCTCACCAAATTTTCCCCAAAAGTTTGATTTGCAGCCAATACTGGAACGTGGGGGAAGAGCGAGATAGATCGCAAGTATAATACATTTTGTTTCAATTTGATCTGTCTTATGTGGTGAATCTGGAAATGGATTCCAACTCTGTCAAACATTCTACATGCCAGTCTTTGCCCAACTATTCTCCATTTGGAACCGCTGATCTCTGAAGACCCACCGGTGAACTGACATCCACTGTACAATGTATGGTAATCCTCTGTCTTGATAAACTGGGATGTGATGTCATAACTGATGGGCATTTTGGGGAAGCCTATTTGGCCACGTAAAACAACATTAGCCCGCTCCACAAGGCTTCACCAGGGTGGTAAAATAGTTCCACACAAGTTTTTTTCAAATTTCAAATCGAATTGCAAAGTGTGTAACTTCACATAGAACCGTAAATTTCAGGAAATTCGATTTGAAATCAATCTGCTTATCTTTAATAGCAAATAATATTTGACATTAAAGTGGTACACTGGCAGCAGAAAAGAGAAAAAAATGACTAAAGGAAATTTAAAATTAATTCGATAAATTAGATCATATTAGTTTGTCTAGTGAGGTAATCACTTCAGAATTAAAATGGTCACTGTCTTATTACACTGACAGAAACCTATCCTAGAATTTTACTAGTCCAGGAACCTTTTTAGCATCTGCAGTAGGAAGCTTTGCCCCCTCCTTTCATGTGAGGGAAGATGTGCTCCAAGTGAATATTCAGATCTAAAACCGGAGATGCCAGAAATGCTGAGGTAAGAAGATGCTGCTCACCCTGCTGGTCCACTGTGTCTTACTGATCTAATACTGGAGATACTAGGGGTGCTCAGTTAGGAAAAGGTCATTCACAATGCTGTCCATCCTTTCTTTCTGATTTAATACTGGAGATACCAGGGGTTTTGAGGTAAGATGGGGCTACTCACACTGCTCTCCACACTGTCTTTCTGATCTAATACTGGAAATACCAGAGCTGTGGAGGTAAAAAGAGAGACTGCTCACACTTCTGTCTACCCTGTCTTTCTGATCTGCTATTGGAGATATCAGGGGTTCTGAGATAAGAAGAGGCTGTTAGCACTGCTGTCTTCCCTGGCTTTCTGATCTAAGTTTCAATTCATTGTTGTACCATTTTGCAAAACATGCACATTTTTGGGATAAAAAGTCACATAAAAGGTTAAAGTTTAAAGTAAAAAAAATGACTATAAGCATCACAAGGCAAAAAAGTAACTTTAACCCCTTTACCCTCCAAGGTGGTTTGCACGTTAATGACCAGGCCAATTTTTAATTTTTCTTACCACTGTTACTTTATGAGGTAATAACTCTGGAACGCTTCAATGGATCCCATTAATTCTGAGAATGTTTTTTCGTGACATTTTGTACTTCATGATAGTGGTAACATTTCTTTGATATAACTTGTGATTATTTGTGAAAAAAAAACAGAAAATTGGTGAAAATTTGGAAAATTTAGCGATTTTCAAACTTTGAATTCTTATCCCTTAAATAAGAGAGATAAGTCACAAAAAACTACAAGATCTCCCACATGTCTACTTTACATCAGCACAGTTTTCTAAACAAAATATTTTTTATATTAGGAAGTTATAAGGGCTAACAGTTGACTAGCGATTTCTCATTTTTGCAACAAAATTTACAAACCATATTTTTAGGGACTCCATTTGAAGTGATTTTGAGATGCCTATATGATAAAAAATACCCAAAAGTGACAACATCCTAAAAACTGCACACCTCAAGGTGCTGAAAACTACATTCAAGAAGTTTATTAGCCCTTCAGATGCTTCACATGAGTTTTTG
The DNA here is from genome assembly GCA_009801035.1 of Oophaga pumilio. Lineage (NCBI taxonomy): Eukaryota > Metazoa > Chordata > Amphibia > Anura > Dendrobatidae > Oophaga > Oophaga pumilio. Next base: position 20,137 of record VIAB01017789.1, on the reverse strand, counting down.
GAATGTGGGAAAAAAATTAACATTTAATTTTTTTCACATAAAATTTACTTTAGACTCAATATTTTTTATCACAATGGACCCCAAAGTTATTGTGCAATTTCTCCTGAGCATGCTGATACCCCATTTGTTGGGGAACTCTACTGTTTGGATGCACGGCAGAGCTCAAAATGGAAAAAGGGCCTTTTGACTTTTTGAATGCAAGATCTGCTGGAACAATTAGCGCATGCCGTATTGCGTTTGGAGAGCGCCTGATGTGCCTAAACAGTCAAAATCCCCCACAAGTGATACCATCTTGAAAACTAGACCCCTCAGGGAACTGATCTAGATGTATGGTGAGCACATTGAACCCCCAGGTGCTTCACAGACGTTTATAACGCTGAACAGTGAAAATAAAAAAAAAAAATCACATTTTCCTCACAAAAAAAGTTTTTTAGCCCCAAATTTAACATTTTCATAAGGGTAACTGTGGCACCCCTGAGGGTTCAGTTGCCACAGAGGTAAGGAGGGAGCACCACCCAGGACTCTAACACCTGCACCCAACACAGACTATTGCAGCAGGGCACCCTGGACGTACCCTAAGGGAGGATGGTCTCATCCCAGGCTGGGTAGTAAAGGGTGTTTGGGGAGTTGATTGAGAAGGTAGGAAGAGAGAGGAGGAGCTAACAGAGCAGGAAAGAACAATGCAGAGAGAGTGAGTCTGATGTCAGAAGAAAGTGAAAGTAAACAGACGTGCTGAGAGGCAGCTCCCTGTCAGGAGGAGCTGCAGAGAAAGCTGAAAGGGAGAGACATAAGGAAGCTCCCAGAAGAGAGAAGGAGTCCTAGGGGCAAGGATAATGAGCAATCCATCTGTGTGGCCCGATCCAGTAGTGGAGGGACCAGGTCACAGTGTGGGTACCGGCCCCCGAGACTAGTGGAGAAATCACCAGACTCAGCTAGCAAGCCAGGGGCAGAGGCACCTCTAGATGCTTCAGCTACAAGCCACAGTTATCATCTCCGTAAAGGCAGCCATAAGAGAGCAATAGGACTTGAAGAACGTCAACAGGCAAGGTCCGCGGCTGCTGGCTTGGGACACTGACTGTGAGGGATGAGAAGGTGAGTAGGTGGTGGTCTGATAGGGGAAGTGG
>VIAB01017787.1:31087-44093 GCA_009801035.1 Oophaga pumilio | reverse complement strand
GAGAAGGTGTGTCCAAACTTTTGGTCTGTACTGTATATTGTGAGTTATATTTAATTTAGTGATGAAATGCATAATTGTTGGAGAAAGGTTGAACTTGATGGACCTGGGTTTCTTTTCAACCTATGTAACTTTGTAAAAATACACTTTGGGTTTACTACCACGCATACATTTTGCAGGAGATATATTGGTAGACTCTAAATCAAAAATATTCATTGTAGCAGGGGGAAAAACTTGACCTGCCACAAGTCAGTCCCTAGAAATCTAGGTAGCTCCAAGGGATTTTCTGCACTTTATTAAAACATACCTATGGGATGATATTATGATAAAAAAAAAAATAAATAAACTATACTCTCAAAAACTACCCCCTCCTCCAGCTCTGCCTCTCCAACAATAACCAATTGACCTGAAGTAATGGTGTCATGTTCAACATTGACTCTACAGTCAATTAGTGACCTCATTGATGATGTCAGTGGTGGTCATATTATCATAATTTCTGCTCAAGCTGAAAAATTTATAATATCATAAAGTTAAAATAAATATGCATAGAAGAACTATAAATGGAAAAAAGTATGCATAATATAGTTCTGCAGATGAATGGAGAGTTTGCTGTCTTACTAATGGAGCCAGGAAGTAAATGAATGCTGTTCTGTTCAATAATGCAGATGCCAATGCTGATTATACATAAATTGCCTTCTAATATTTTCAACAAGAGCCTTAAATGACTTACCATCAACCTAAAAGCAAAACTAACAGATCCACTAAAATGCATGTATTGCTAGTTTGTGGTTGTATAAAATTAAAAGAGTTTTTAAAGGAGGCATAATTTGAAACTCTGGGGTCCTAATAAATCAGTAAAAGAAAGCCCACCCACAATGGACCATTTATAATCCCCATCCTAGAAGACAAGCATAGGCAGCACTCAAAAATGTATTCAGATGGTGTACTTTTATTGGGAAAACATAGTTATTTTTCTTGATCTTAATTTATTTTTATTTTCACAGTAATATTAAACCAACATAAGACCTCATATTTTAAACAGCAAATAGTGCTGAACAGCAAAAGGGAAGGGTAGAGTCTCTGCTACTAGTGATCACTGGTTCTTTGTCTTCCAAAGAGAAATATGAGAGAACTGACATTGGTCTATTATCATGGCAGAAAGGAATTAAAACAAAGATCAGCGAAAATGCTGTGTTTTAAAACAAATGTACACCTTTTACATATCATTTTGAGTGTGTTGGCAAGTTGTGCTTACAATTGACATCCCTTTTGCATTACAATTGTCATTCAGAGCCCCGATCATAATTTATTGACAATTAGTAATACTTGTGCGCATGAAATTAGCAAAATGGGGGCCTCTATTTTGTTGAACCATGGAAAGTCAGGCATATAGTTAAACAGTAACAATACTCATCTCACTGCTTATCTGTCCCACTGCCCTGTAACCTGCCATCTTGTCCTGCTCACCATTTGTCCCCCTTTCCATGTGGATCATATTCTCTTCACTCTACATCCTGCTTCTGTCTTGACTAACCTCTGACGTCAGTGCGGACCATATGGTTGCGGCACACGTCGTGACATACCGACGTTACAACATGCATTGTGTGAATGATGGAATTGTGCACAGTGACATTGAAGGCCTAATTAAACATAAGCAAGAGCCTGGAGAAAAGAGGCCAAAGAGGATGAATGCAAAAGGGGAAGGAAAAATGGAGAGGTGCCTAGAAGAGGATGACAAGCTGTTAAGGCAGGTGAGCACTGAGGTGAGTATTTTTTTTATCATCCTACATTTATCCTACATTTATTATGCTCCCCATGGCATGATAAGAAAAAATCAATTTGCATCAATAACTTGGCTACCAATTGAATTTCCCAGTAACATCCATGCGATTTTGAATCTTGGCTGATTCAATCACCTCTAGTTTATATAACCAATTTTTGCATTGCAGTTTCGTCTCAAGTGGGTTTATTATGCTGAGGAAGAAAAAGCGAAAATACAAAGTCATTGACGTTGGGTGGCCACTGACATTAAAGAGCAATGTTTGCAGTTGATGTCTTCCTTTTTTTCAACATTTAGAGCCATGCCAATCTGCACTTTGGTAAAAGAGATGTTAAGAAAACAGTAATCCCCCCTCTGTGAACTAAATATCCCAAATTAGGCAAACGAGTAATTACTGTTTATAAGAGATAAAAATTTTAAGCAAAATTACTACATACATAATACAACTTTTTAGACGTCAATATATCAGAATTATTTATCATGAGTCGTGTCTTGAATATTTTATTTATGTTGATGCAGACATTTTACTTTATCCCACTGTTATGGTATCCTGATCTATCGACTCACTGACATGGAAGAAATGTATTTATGTGCCCAATCCTTGTGATTTCTGGACACTGCAATCACATTGCAGAAGACAGTAATTGACTTTTGTTACAGAAGATTAAATTCTATATATTTACGCATGTGATGTAACATAAAGTGATGCATGAGTATGCAAACACACTGCGTGGTAGGATATCACTGCATCACCAACACTGAAGAGATGGCTTTGAATACATTTTAATTGCAAAACATCTACTTAGGCAGCTTGATGCATAGATCAGATAAGCATTTCAGCTTGTTCTATATGCATAAACACGCATCTTAAATGTGGAGGGCTCTAATTACAGATATGGAAATTAGTCGGAGTGAGTTTTTTGGTCCCTTGGTTTGTCTCTTGAATTAAAGCACAATTTTCCCTTCTTTCTAGAAGCAAAACATGACTGCTCCTGCATAAACTTGCCCTGGGTCACTATTCACAAACAAAGCCATTCACATCAATGAGAACATGGGCTTAAATCAAGATAGATGGTTTTAAATGTTTCCTCTTCTTGGTGAGTCCTTTACAACTACAGTGGCAGCGCTTGCTGCTTCTGAGAAAGACATTAACCAGGCTCTGAGTAAGAGCTCGATCACACAAGTGATGATTCTCCATTCCAATCAACTGTGGTAATAACACTCGGTGCAAACTCTGATCAGTGTGATCTGATTGCCTTGTACGAGAGAATTGTGTCACCGGAGCATAAAAGATGGAAAGTGTAATTTCTGCATTTTCGATGTTTCACACGCACCCATATACTTGAATGTGCATGAGAAAAAATGCAGATCTGCATTAAACTAGAGCTAGTAGACTAAGCATTGGATAGCAATTGTCCAAGTTATTTGCCAGTGTGAGTGAACACTAACGTTACGTTTAATATTGCAGGCTATGAGCTTTTCAATAAGCACCATATGTCCATTTGAGAAAACTTTGACAGAATTATATCACTAGCATATATTGATCCATGTTTATGCCCATGTGAAACTCATCATGCATGTGGACAGCACACTGTCGAAAAATGTTTGACTAAACACATAGAATTTCACAGCATTCTCATTCGAAAATCATGATCAACAGTAGAGATGAGCATATCAAGCTGCAGAGGATTGACTTTAAGTTGACTTTCCTGAAACTTGTGGTTTCATGCAAATTTTGAGAATTGATTTGCTAGTCAAAAAAAACACTTGCCTTGCATTTTGCATTGCCACGTGGGCCTCACTATATTGCCCTGTAGCTGTGACATCTTGTACAGTGGCGGTCAGTTACTGGGCCAACACAGATCAGCCGTTCCCTGTGGAGCACAGTTTGCACAGCAGGACTATGTGTGGCCCATTATTCTGTATGGAGGACTGTGTGGGACCCATTATACTGTATACTGGCTGGTACTCAACTTTGTCCAAGTTTTTAATTTTGGCCCTCAGTTTGTGGGAGTTATACATCCTTGCACTAGTGGTATAATTCCACCATTTTATTCACTTGAATACCTTGCTGGCTACCTCTTTTTTTTCTGTTTTTTAATACTAGGAGGATTTTAGTTGGCTTCTTTCTTTGAAAGAAATCTTGAATCCTTAGTTGTATATTGTGCTGCTTGTTTTTTTTCTATATAGGTGTGCAATACGATTTTTTTGCCTTAAGTATCTGTAAGCCATAGCATAAATCATGTAAAAACCCTTTAAAATCTGGTTATTTGTACAGTTTGTTAAATGAAGAACTGTTTTGAACAGAATTTATTTATATCAGCTAATAAACACTGCTTGACCTTAATGGAGACCTTTACTGTTTCTACTTAATCGCACGTAGGAGAGCTCCCATGCTGACTATGTTGACATAATATTGAAAAATTCTATAGAGATCCTTTACCTTCTCAAGATTAAGAACAACATTATGTTTTGAATTTTCTTTAACTAATAAATGTCTCCCTAGACGCAATGTAATTAACCAATCATTACAGGATGGTAGGAAACTTTTCTACTTGGCCCAAGAATAAAAATATTTCACGGTTATTGAAAATGCCACTTAATATTTTCGAAAATAGCTTCTTAACCTATAAGTTACTTTCATATAATGCTGTATGTGGCCCACATACTACCCCTATACATGACCAAAATGACATAAAACATCCGAAAAAAATATATTGCCATATTTTATTCACTTAATAGTAAACTACTCGGCTCTTTTCTTAAAATGCTGTTGGAGTTTCCATAATCAGGCATTTTCAGGTAACTGAGGCCTTGTGTAGTATCCAAATTTTCCAGTCCACAAAAGTAACCCTGGCCAGATCATATGCATCAGATGAAATAGTAAATTTATGAGCAGGATGGTGAAGAGTCACAGAAGCATGACTAAGACATAAGACACGGTAAAATAAAGTCTCCAAAAGCAAACATCATATCTAGGGATGAGCAGATATTTTGAAATTCAAACTCCCAGACTCACTTGACTCACCATGGTGGAAAACCTTTAATTGCTCATAAAATACATGTGGACATGAGAAGATAGAGAAAGAACCCCAATGACCATAAAAGCTTACATTCTACAGGAGAAAGAGAAAAGACCCCACTGAGCATAAGAGCTTACATTTTACGGGAGAGAGTGAGGACCACACTTAGCATAAAAGCTTATGCTCTAGAGGAGAGAGAGACGACCCTGTTGATCATAAAAGCTTACACTTTATACAAAAGAGAAAGAGATATAGAGCGAGAGAGAGGGAGAAAGAGGACCTGAGCATATGCTACAAGAGAAAGAGGGGACCCCATTGACCATCTATTACAGAGGATCTGCATCGCAGCGCTGGTCGCCATTGACCAGATACCACAGGTGGCGTCACGAATACCTACACTGCAAACTCTAACATCCCCTGTAAATAATCCCCCTTTTATTGGACGCCAAGGGCCACGGATTGGGTCACTGCCGCTGTGACACATCCCTTCCATACACCGGCCCGGTACCGAGTATCCCACTGCCCTGGCGGGCGATCCACTCCCATCAGCTGACACTTGCTGCCGCTAATAACAGCGGGAGCAGGAGCGGCAGATGGTAGTGTTCATCAGCCGCTCCTGTGCTGTAAATAAGTAATTAAAAAAAAAACCTGCATGGTTCCCCTGTATTTTTGTTATCCAGCCAGGCAAAACTCACAGCTGGGGGCTGCAACCCTCAGCTGTCAGCTCCAGCAAGGCTAGTTATTAAGAATAGAAGGGTGCCCAAGCTGTTGTTTAATTATTTTAAAAAATAATTAAAAAGAAACGGCGTGGGGTTCCCTGCATTTTTGACAACCAGCTTTGCTAAAGTAGACAGTTGGGGGCTGGTAGCAAACATGTAAAGCAAGTTGACAGCACTGACAGAGTAGTGGCGCCCATCTAGGATCCAAGGAACCAACTTGGAATGTCCATATAGAAAAACTTAAAAGAACAGCGCTCCATCCAGATGTAGTAAAAAAGGAAAACTTTATTCCACCATATCAGTGATGACGTTTCGACCACTCACTAGTCTTTATCAAGTACTGGGGGCTGGTATTCTCAGGCTGGTAAGGGGCCATGGATATTGGTCACCCAGCGTAAAAATAACAGACCACAATTGCCTCAAAAAGGCACATCTATTAGATGTGCCAATTCTGGTGCTTTGACTGGCTCTTCCCACTTGCCCTGTAGTGGTGGCAAGTGGGGTGATAGTTGGGGGGTTGATGTCACCTTTGCATTGTCAGGTGACATCAGCCCCAAGGTTCCTAATGGAGAGGAGTCAATAAGACGCCCCAATTACTAACCCCATAATCACAATGTATAAAAACTCACACAACAAGATTAAAGTCCTTTAATTGAAAAAAATTACACAGACTCCTTTAATAATCTTTATTAGACCATACTTACAACCTCGCCTAATTCCACCGAAGCCCTCGATCTCCTGTAATAAATCTAAAATAAAAACACAACAATATACTATACCTGTCTGTCGTTCTCTCCCACGCCGTAATCCATGTGTGGGGGAGAAACAGTTTTCAACATGGACGGTGCCAAGATGCGACCATCCAGGCTGAGAACCACTGGTGACTGAACTTCTTTGAGCTCAGCCTCAGTGACTAGCGGTGTCGTCACTGAGGCTGCGTTCCCAGCCGGGCTGAACTGTGGTGACTGTGGTGAGATTCCTGCTAGCACTGAGAGAAAGTCGAACAATGCACTCCCGGTGAACTCGCCTCTGCACTCGTTGGCTTTCCCTCTGCTTGTTACGAAAGTTACAGTTTTTTCAGAAAAATAATACTTTATTAGTTAACTACATGTACAGTAAGCTGCACACACACTGTACTAATTGTATATGTCACTTACATCTTTATATTTATCTATTCTATGTGTATGTATCTATTCTATGTATTCTATTCTAAACTCTCACGCTGTGATTTTACTGAATATAGCACATTAATTACTGGCTTTTATTCTTTCTTTTACTGAATTTTACCAACTTTTTCCGATTTTATTAAAAATGCTCTTGTTACCGATCACGAATCCGAATGTACCATATTCATGTTCAATTTATGTTTGGCGATTGTTTTCCGAACATATTCGCTCATCACTAATCATAAGAATTGTTCATGCTACAGCCTACTCCACCGACTCACAGAACTAATTGTTTGGTAGTAGTCTTATATTATCCACAGAATACAAGAAGCAGCTTGGAGGAATATTAGCATATATGTGACATTCACACCAGACACTATGCATCGATTAATCATTGCTTTTTCTCCCGATTTCTGGAGAAATTTGCACTTTTTTAGTGGCCTTTGTATTTGTGCCTTATTTGCTATATATTTTGCGGCACTTATTAAGTCGTCTGTTTTGATTCATTATCAACAATTTTCCTTGTCTAGATGTTTAACACAAATTGAGTATACACAACATTTATCTAATGTCTCATTTTTGGTGCATCTCACTCAAAGCTTAAATGAAATATGGTTTCTAGAAAAAATTTTAATTTAGTGCAGTTTTGTAAATTTTTAAATGAGTTATAACTTTTGCTATCAAAAAAGTACAAAAACTGGTCAAGGACAAAAATAAAAAGCATTTTGATTTTGCACCAAATCAGTGAATCACATTTTTTATAACAATTTGGTGCAAAAAATGTCAGCGAAAACCGCAAGACAAACCAAAAAGAAAAGTAACTTCAATAAATCGTAGATGATGAATTAGGATCTTTTTTTTTCCACCAGGTGTTCCTCTTAATAGGGGTATTTCTATTTTCTACATGATAGGCACTAAAAGATAGTCTTATATATGCGATGTGCACCCATTGTAAGAAAAAGGATTAATGACATTACAACTGCCGTACTTTCCAATCAGAGCTCCAAACACCTATAGACTTCAATAGAGATGACATGCACAAACATGGCCACCTCTTTACTAAAACTATCACCACACCAACGTTCTTAAAGGGATTGTCCTTTAAAACTCCTTCTCATATCTCACGCTTGACCTGATAAAATATAAAATTTAAACTCAACCTCCTGTGCTGGAACCTTTGCCACAGTGTCAACACTCGCTCTCTCGAGTGCTCCCATGCTGTTGTTGTTACACGTGACCCCAGTGCCCAATCAGTGCTGGTGCCACTGGCCTTGCCTTAGGAATAATTTAACATGAAGACATTATCCAGGCTACAGATGATCTCTGACTTCCTCTTCATGTTCAATATGACAGAGGGTGGGGGCAGTGACGCCAGTGCCGATTGGGCGCCTACACTTTGTGTTAGAACAACACCATGGAAGCCCCGGAGAGAGCGAGTGCTGATACTGTGGCAAAGGTGCCAGCACAGGAGGTGAGTATAAACTTTTTTATTTTATCGGGCCAAGTATGGGGTATGAGAAAAGGGTTGTCCTAGTAGTGGACAATTCTTTACGATAAGTGTCTGAAAATTGGAACTTATGCCAGGCATGAGATTATATCATAAAAGTCTAAAATAGGAATGGTACTGTAATTCTGAATTCTTTTTTACTTTATCACTAACAGTCAACTTCAAAGTAAAATATTTAAAATGACCAAATAATCCACCAAAAAAATAAAATCACCCTTCTCTACTAGAAGATAATTAGCATAAACAGCAGCTTTTGGAAATGTCATGATATATATTTTATAAATATTTTCAACAATAATCTGAACATATATGAATTGTTGGCCTTGCCTCATTTTTTTTGTTCCTTGTGAAGAATGGGAGTCTTTTGGGTGAACAAGGATATCAGCATGATATCCTTATTCTTATAACAATTTTGCAAAGTTGGCTGTGCATTACCTTTTTTAAGAAGTAAGACTCTATAAAGTGATCCTTCACAATGTAACTAAAAAGCAAATATTTATTTCTCACATGCAGTTACCCTACCTGGTACGCTCTGTTTACCTCCCACAAAATCCGCAACCGAGACCAGCGTTCTGTGTCTCCTGCATTCAAGAAAGCCTAGCAGCATAAGGAATGTTGTGGTGTGAGCCATACTTTCTCTGTCTTTTCTCTTCTATGGAGCCTTTAGTGGATGAAGAAGCGAGGGGCAACCCAAGTAGACTGACTAAACCTGATTAAGTAAATTTTTAGTCCTAGAATGGAGGATCACTTTAAGATATACTGAATTAAATGTCATGGGTAAAAAAGTAAACAGATCACATCTAATTTAAATATTACTAAACTTGCAGAAAAAAACTATCAGAGCTTACCACTAGTGATGAGCGAGTATACTCATTGCTTGGCTTTCCCCGAGCATGCTCGGGTGGTCTCCGAGTATTTGGAAGTGCTCGGAAATTTAGTTTCTGTTGCTGTAGCTGCATGATTTGCAGCTATTTGACAGCCTGAATACATGTAGGAATTCCCTAACAAACAGGCAATCCCCACATGTATTCATGTTGTCAAGTAGCCGTAAATCATGCAGCTGTGGCAACAGAAACTAAATCTCCGAGCACTTCCAAATACTCTGAGACCACCCGAGCATGCTCTGGAAAACCCCAGCAACGAGCATACTCGCTCATCACTACTTTCCACACATTGTAGGATGAAAGTCCATAGGAGGAAAACCGGTGGGTGCCATAGCTCTGGCTGGTGTGGCTCAACAACAGTGGGAAAAGTAGAGAGAGCTGCATTTCCGCAGGTGAAATAAAAGCACTATTTTATTTTTTAAACTGTAAAATCCAACATATAAAGTTTGTAAAACCCGACATCTTTGTGTGTCAGGATGTACAGTTTAAAGAAATAAAATAGTGCTTTTATTTCACCTGTGAAAGTTACTAAACTTGATTAAGGTTAATAAATACTTTTATTTTATGTGCGATTTCAGAGGCTTTGAGAAAAAGAAGAGTATATTGACAAATAAATGACTCACTTTCCTATTTGCTTCTAGAATGCAATTGTGGGATATTTATGTGTGACAGCTAGATTATTATAACTGATGCATGCGAGAAAATGTTGATCGGATTGATGAAGGTTTTAAAACAGATAGAAGTAAATAGGTAATCTACAAGACAAACAAGAATATTTAGATGCTCCAAGAAATAAAGCAATTGCAATTTCATAGTATTACTAGGTCAGAAAAGTATTGTTACCTACTCACAGAAAAACATGGCCCAAATCTGCTGAATCATGCTGAACTAACATGCAGTGACAGTGGAAGGTTTCTATTGAGGTCTGTAGATGTGGACCACTCTTAAAATGATACTTTTATGGAGCATACTAGATTTATTTTTTTATCATATAGAGGCATACTGTCTTAAACATGGACATGAATGTAAAATACTGTGCACTTTGCCCAGCACTCTTCTTAGACTATGTTCATAATTATGCAGTGCTCTACTTTCATGAATGATTAAAAGATCCTGGATCCTGTCTAATTTTCTGAAAAATGGGATTCAGACGGAACATCTATAGGAGACTTTCAGTATAATGGGGCAGATGAAGTTACGTTGAAATTTATTTGGCCTTTGTTCGGGTGGTGTCAATCTCTCTTCTGTATAGCTGATTAGAATAACTCTTGGATGGTCCTATGAGAATTCAGATAAAGACCAAACATGGTGCTGGTTTTGATGTCAAACCAGGAGGAAATGCTCAACATTGAGCAGTGAATAGATGTGAACTAAGACTTTTACCAGTGATGAATAGCACTATCTCTGCATAATTTATTAGCATAACCCATAATTGGATCCTTTGTGCATCCTGATTAAGACCAACCATGGTGCTGGTCACCTGTACTGTGCATGCTGTGCATCAGTCCAGTAATCTTTTGATTATTAAATTTAAAACACAAATGAGTAGGAGGTAACGGTCATGGTCAGACATCATGTACAATTCTACTCATTATGTAAGTACCATTCAGGATATATCCATGGATTTATTGTACAAGTCTGCAGAATGCTGCACCAGTTATTGTGAAACTAAATTAAACAGGTCATATTACTGTATGGGGAGGGGGTAACAAAAAATTACACTGTCTGGAGGCATTAAGGAGTTGGAGGTTACAGGTGTAAAATGGGTATCCTACTGTGTGGAAGCTTTTTTTAATTTCCCTACATTAAAGGAGTGGATTATCAATTTTAAACTTGTATGTCTCCTTATATTATAATAAAATACAAATAATATAAACTAGTGTCTTCCTTTTATATCTTTAAATTAGAATAGTATATTAACCTTCCTCTGACACATGGCATACTGTTACATGACATCTTGCTGGTATTTCCTGCAAATAGAGGTACTGGTACGTCATGGTGGTTTTAGTGTTATGACAATCTGTTTCAAGGGTAATAAAATTCAGTTAAAAAATTGCAATTTTTTAAAAATTTTCATCATAATTTCCTTTTGTTCATAAATAAACGCAAATCATCTTGTCCTAGTAACAACCAACATAAAGTACAATGTGTCATGAAAAAACAATCTCAGAATCTCTGGCATGTGTTCAAGCATTCCAGCGTTATTAATGGATAAAGAATCATTTAAAATAGAAAAAATTGACCTGGTCAGTAAGGTGAAAACAGGCTTTTGCGGTAATGGGATAAAAGGTTCCATACTTCATCACAATCAACTTTTCATATTGCATGTAAAATTAAAAATAATGATAAATTTACTTAATGTTTGTAACAACATCCAACCATTTCTACTGTATCTCTGCTAATTCGTGTATCTACATAGTTGCACACTACAAACTAATCCTGCTTAATCTGATCCTGCAATCATACTCCTCTCTTCACTACGTCCTTTAAAAATCACTAAATGTGCACTAGAAAGAAGTATGGAGCAGAGGTCCGACTACACAACGTTTCTTCGTAGTCTGGTGCCATGGAGACACATCTGTATAGAAGTTATGGGCACAAAGCTGAAAAGCTTTCGGTTAAGACTATTTGTAAACAGGATTCATTTTAGATTTCTCAGTACAGACAAATGGATATCTCATATACTGTAGAAGTGGACTACAACAATATGGCGCCCCTGAGGAAGGAGATTTCTCTTCGAAACGCACGTCGGGGTTGCTGACGTGAGCACGTGTGACTTATCTGCCTCTACTTAGGTATGATTCCACTGTACTTAGCCTTGACTTTATTTTCACAATCTCCTATGGACGATATCCTTATCATTATGGATGGATATACATTATATTATGTCAGACCATATATTGGCTTATTAGTTACATGGAGCTCCCAGCCTTGTACGGGTGATACTCTGTTAACAGTGGTTGTTCCTGCTTTTACTGTGCATCTTGGCACCATGTTAAACTATTTATTTGTATCAATAAGGAATATTTTGCATTTAGTTTGGACCATATGACTGTTTTGGAGGGGAGGGGTGCTTCTTAACAATATCGCAGGCAGAGAATATTCTCAGCAATAGAAATGTATAGAAAAGTGTTGATACACACAGGTAGTCCTGAACTGTCGAGGATTTCCAACAAATCATTCCAGTTGGGCAATAAAACCATTGCCACTGCAGACAGGAGAAGATACAGTTCTCAGTATCTTCATGTACTGATATACTTTGACATCAAAAAATAAAAAGTGACATTTATCAAACCAGTGCTTGTGCTGAAAGGGACACCAGTGACATTTGTGCATCGAGTAGATTTATGAGCCTTTATGAGAACCTTTGTATAAAGATTGCCGAAGAGGTTGTGATGCGTTAAGACCACATGCACATATAATAAGCCATCAGTGCACAACACTGTATGAAGCTTGGGAGATTTGCCAGACATTACTCATTCTGGATCCTGACAGCACTGCTTTGTTTTTTCTTCATTTTTGACATTGACATAATGCATGGCTAGCTAGCATTAAAGGGGTTGTAATTTTTTTTATTCTGTCTCAGAAGCGGTACTGATTCTCTTCGCAGAATTCATGCTTTTACTGTTTTAGGACAAGTTTTTGTAAACTATGAAAATGTAAAATAATATTTTTCTCTGGCACCATCAGGTTGGCAATAAAAAAATGGAAATATAGTCTATTGCATCGATACTAATATAGAGTATATTATGTAAGTGAAGTATTCATTTAAAGGAAATCTACTGTACACAGTATGTGTGTAATAATAGAGCAGCATTATATATCATGGTGTGTGTTAGGGTTCGAGTTCCCACTGCTGCACAGGGGGAGTCTCAAACCGGCCCACCTGCGGTCTCCCATTTATCTCCGGCCGCAGTGGAGCCTGCTCAG
>VIAB01017783.1:0-10119 GCA_009801035.1 Oophaga pumilio | reverse complement strand
TTTTCTCTGGTGGGCCCAAGGTGTTCCAGTCCGACGCTGCTACCCAGTAATAATGGTACATGACCAGCAAGAACTGCCCCCATGAACCTTATAGTAGCCCCATGGTCTGCCACTGTCACGGGTTTACCGCAACAGAGAGGAGCCAGAAGACTGCAGCATCTGATTAGAAGCACTTCACCTTCATTTTAATGCTGTGCACTGGTAGACACTCCCATTTCCTATATAAACTGGGCCTTGGCTAGCACTCATTGTCAGAGGAGGAGGCTGTTGGTTGGTGATTGTTGTTGGAGAAGGTGTTTGGTGGATTTATCTGTTGCTAGGTTTTGAGTGTGTGATAAGTCCCTATCTTCTCCTACTTTGGTTTAACCTCATCCTCCATACACCTGTGTTTCCCTCTGTTGTTTATGTGTGTATATATGTATGATTGGTATTTTCCTTCATCCCTGTTCGTATTACCTTGTTAGTCTGGTTGGTGTACTACTCCCCTCTTCCCTGGGTGGGGAAGGGTACAGACTGAGAACATACAGTACAGACCAAAAGTTTGGACACACCTCATTCAAAGATTTTTCTGTATTTTCATGACTATGAAAATTGTAGAATCACACTGAAGGCATCAAAACTATGAATTAACACATGTGGAATTATACATTACACTTTACAAAAAAGTGTGAAACAACTGAAAATATGTCTTATATTCTAGGTTCTTCAAAGTAGCCACCTTTTGCTTTGAATACTGCTTTGCAAGCAGAAAAGGTGAACAGCTGGACTCTACATGCCTAGTTCCCACCGTGAAGCATGGAGGAGGTGGTGTGATGGTGTGGGGGTGCTTTGCTGGTGACACTGTTGGGGATTTATTCAAATTTGAAGCGGTGAGCGGTCCAGCTCACCCCAAACCATCTCGATTGGGTTCAGGTCTGGTGACAGTGGAGGCCAGGTCATCTGGCGTAGCACCCCATCACTCTCCTTCTTGGTCAAATAGCCCTTACACAGTCTGGAGGTGTGTTTGGGGTCATTGTCCTGATGAAAAATAAATGATGGTCCAACTAAACGCAAACCGGATGGAATAGCATGCTGCTGCAAGATGCTGTGGTAGCCATTCTGGTTCACTATGCCTTCAATTTTGAATAAATCCCCAACAGTGTCACCAGCAAAGCACCCCCACACCATCACAACACCTCCTCCATGCTTCATGGTGGGAACCAGGCATGTAGAGTCCATCCGTTCACCTTTTCTGCGTGCAAAGCAGTAATCAAAGCAAAAGGTGGCTACTTTGAAAAACCTAGAATATAAGACATATTTTCAGTTGTTTCACACTTTTTTGTAAAGTGTAATGTATAATTCCACATGTGTTAATTCATAGTTTTGATGCCTTCAGTGTGATTCTACAATTTTCATAGCCATGAAAATACAGAAAAATCTTTGAATGAGAGGGTGTGTCCAAACTTTTGGTCTGTACTGTATTCAGGAACTAAGGCAAGGTACGTGGCCCTGGCGTCTTCACCATCAAAAGAAATTCGGAAAACAGGGCGAGCTAGTGTGCCCCCTAGCGTTAGGAACAGGGAAGGAGCCCCTGGTCCTGGGACACCCGACAGCAGAGTCGTGACAGCCACTATGGTGTATACTGTACATCCTTGGCTTTTTGACTTTATTCAAATGTGGAAAAGCTTGACATTTAGATATTGCAGTTTTGTTGCAGATTCTTACAGTAGTTCTTGCAGTTTTCACTGCTCCCCTTAACTTAAGTAGCACCAACTTTGAATAGTTTAAAACTCCTCCTCTTAGAAAGTTTGTTCCTGCGCAGAATCCCTGAGCTCTCCTCTTAAAGATTAGGCAAAATCAAACTTGAAAAATTCTGCCTGATTGAAGGGAGAACTGTGTGGTTGTACAGTTACAGCTGCACCTTCCTCTCCACCCCCACAATGATCCGTCAAGAATAAAGCCATTAATCCTTTGTCTCCCTATTCATCAAGTGATGCACACATCAATCACTTTATTTCCCAAAACGTAATTTTTTTTAAAAATCATTAACCTCTTTACTACCTTAGATCACTGTGGATGTAAACATGAACCCCATCTTTGCTCTACACTCCCCTTCACTGCTCTGCTCCTCCAGGGCCTTTCTTATTACCTTTTACTGGCTGGAACCACTAAGGAGGATGTCATTAGTCCTTTCTTGGCTTGGGACAACCAGAGATATTTCAAATAATCCTGTTCTCTGCCCTAGATTCACAGTCATTCTGAAAGTCACTCTTTTTCTGTTATAGACCAAGGATGCAGAAATTAATGTCTGCACTACCCTAAATCATCTGAGTTGTGGATATTACCCTTTACCTAAATGTGCCCTATACCTCGTACAATGAGACCATGCTATGCTGGAGCTGCATACAATGTATGGCACTGTCTTGTGTCTTAACCATGATGTCATCAAACCTATACCCCACTAAGGTCCATGGACTTGACAGGAAATGGTGCCATTGGCTATAATTACCTATTAAACCCTTTATAACTATGCCTCCAGTGTCAAATGCTTTACTTTATCTGTCCCATTTTTTGTGTTATACTGTAAATTTCTGCCATGTTTCACTTTTCTTTGACATCCAATCAAATAGTATTGTGGAGAGATTACAGCTTATGAAAGGAAGTGGTACAGTTAACTCTGGCTCATAAATATAGATACAAGAACTGTCATTGAATAATTGTATTGTGCAACACTGAAAACACCTTTACCTTTTGAATGTGATGGGAAAGGAAGTTACTAGGTAAAAATTGTGTCAAGTGTTTACTTTGTGTAGTGGAGTATAAGGGTAAATTCAGACACACCAGACTTCCAGACACTTCTGTGATGGTCATAGCAGATGCTAATGCTGGAGAAACCAAATGCTAACCTTCATGACAAAGGGTATTGACGAATCATGCGTGATCACATATACTGTACTTCTCCCTCCTTCCATCCCAATCCCCATAAATAACCAAACTACAGACCAGAATGGATTTTAATGGCCACAGCAGCCTTTATTATAACAAACAACAATTCTAACAATTAAACCTGGAAGATGGTCCTCGAAGCGCCTGATTTGTGACAGGCAGTATGTATAACCAACTGCTTAGATTCCTAACTTGATCCAGTATGTGCCTAACATGGCTGCTTTCTTCCCAGGCATCCCATTATATACCCCTTTTCCCTGTAATCCCCTCCCCTACAGTCCCTCCTCCCACCTTGGTGTTCACAATAGCTTCCCCTAATAGATTAACCCCTTCCGTACCCCTCAACCACCTTCTCACTCAGATTCCTGCCCCAACCCTGTCATGTCGGCCTCCCTTTTATGGCAGGGCCCCAGCACTGCCTCACTTTTTGAAAACACTATGGCCCTTTATACACATGAGACTAACATCAACCAAAGCCGAAGCCCCTTGATATTGACGGGTTCAGCACACAGTGTAATGTGTATGGGACGGACAACTGTTCCCCGACATATGATGTAAGGGAGATAAGGATTCAGCATATCCGATTTTTGACTGTTAATCCTTTTGTTCTCTAGGAGATAAACAGCCAAAAGACATATGTGATAGCGGGTCACTCCACAGAGGGAGAGCTCCTGTAAATGGAGTAGTCTGGAAAGATAGCTGTCAGCTGAACAAATGACCACAATATAGTTTGTCAGCTATCTAAAGTGCATGGGGTGTATGTGTGGAGGGAAGGCTGAAGGAGTTCACAAGAAAGCAAATAGTTACCACTGAATGTTATCAGTAGATTGGTTTTACTCCAAAGGTGGCCATATACTGTACATAAGAAATGTATCTGCAGGCTATTAGCAGATCCAGCTAAATCTGAGGAGATTTGCTTGGAATCTGATTTCTATAAGTACAATTTATAGGGTATGCATCCAAAATGAAGGAAGCCTTACACCGTAAATAGCTTGGCATACTGTAAATTCTAAAAGAGAAGATGGTATAAACCACAAATCCCACTGAAATCTGCATAAATTAGGCAGCAGGGAAACAGAGCATAAGGGCACCGTCACACATAGCGACACACCAGCGATCCAGACAACGATATGCACTTGTCAGGATCGCTGGTGTGTCGCTACATGATCGCTGCTGAGCTCTCAAACAGGCAAATCTCAGCAGCGATCAGGACAGCGACACTGCGGGTAACAAGCGATGCACGTCGCTTAGTTACCCGCATTGTACGTTAGATACCAGTGCTCTGGTGCAGGGAGCTGGTAACCAAGGTACACATCGGGTTTCTAGGCACCGCGCTGCGCTTAGAAACCCGCTGTGAACATTGGTTACCAGATCCCCTGCACCAGCGCGCTGGTATCTAACGTACACATCGGGTTTCTAGTCACCGCCCGGCACCTACAAATGTGTACCTTGGTTACCAGATGATCGCTGGTCTCCCGCCTGTCACACGCAGCGATGCATGCTGGCCAGCGGGAGACCAACGATCAAAAAAATGTCCAGGACATTTAGCGACGATCAGCGATACCCAGCAGGGGGGCTGATCGTCGCTGAATGTCACACACAGCGATATCGCTGGGGAGATCGCTGTTGCGTCACAAAACTTGTGACTCAGCAGCGATCTCGCTAGCCATCTCGCTATGTGAGACGGGGGCTTTACAGTCTCCTATTTATGTATGCCCATAGTCCTCTGAAGAGCAAGGTCCTTCTGCTTTAGGCCTCCATATCGATTAGACCAAACCTGATTTATGGGCTTGGATGACTATCTAATGTTAGATATAGGGGGGTTGGGCATCAAATAAAATACACCAAATACAATATGTAAACAATAATGGTAAAGTGCCAAACAAAGATGGACATAAATATGGTTCAGTACAACATAATGATAAGATTAGAAATAGAGAAAATGTATACAAGAACCAATCATAATAAAAAATGCAAAATTTTTATTAACAAAAAAGAACCAAAAAGACAGACAAGGTTATTAAAATGTAGAAAACCAAAAATTTGGCAACAGGAACCCACCACATGTTATAAAGGAGGTTGTACGTAGAAATTAAAAAGCTATCACACTTCACAGGATAATACATCCAAGAAAGAACCAAAAAATCTGAGAGGCCCCCAGATGAAGGCAATAGCCGAAACGTGCGTAGGGCCAGGCACCAGAGGTAACCTTTGTACCATCTTGATTTTTCCCTTGTAGTCCTTCACACTTCTTTAGGAGATTGTTTAAGATTTTTGCCTCTCTCTGTATAATCCTGTGAAGTGTTTTAGCTTTTTAATTTCTATATACAGCCTCGTTATAACATGTGGTGGGTTCATGTTGCCAAATTTTTTGTTTCCCACTTTTTAATAACCTTGTCTGTCTTTTTGGTTCTTTTTTGTTAATAAAAGTTTTGCATTTTTTATTATGATTGGTTCTTGTGTAAATTTTTTTCTTTTTCTCATGACTATCTAATGTGTATAGGGGCTTCTTGACTCTACCCCTACACATGACATAGGGGGAGAAAAGGATCTGGTATGTCTAATTTTGGACAGATCATGCTTTTGTTTTCGGCAAGATAAGCCAGAGTAGTCTAGTGCTCGGTAGAGGCAGTGCTCCTCTGTATAGAGGAGTCAGGAGAGATACCATAAACGCCAACCAAACAGTTGGCATGAACCATTGTTCCGCTGACAGCTATCTGCTGTTTATGTGGTCCCATGTACTCAATATTTAGGATCTAGCTGGAGCAATATATATTAAATGTACAGAATAGAACAAAACATGGTTTTACACTATTTTTCCTCAGTCATTAGTAAGTGAGAGAATAAATGCCTTGTGCTGACTGTTGTTTATGTGGTTTCACATCAGTCGATTACTTTATCGCAGCTAGTTTTATGCCCGTAAAAATTATCAAATGGTTTCCTATAAAGCAAGTATGTGAGCTATGTGGATGGATATCCTAACTTAAAACGTGACTCAGGTATTAGTCAATGCAAGATTATAAAACTCTACCCATTTCTTTAGTGAAAACATTTGTCTTCCTAATTTCCTTGTTCCCCATTACGAAATGTTTTTTTTTTTACAAGTTGTGTAATGAGTGTCAGAAGGTCCTTCCTTGATAGACTTCTGATGTCTTGGTTAGGGTAAGGTCAGATGACTGTTCTTTCCACATCCGAGAAAAACGGGTCGATTATTCTGATCAGAGTTTAATCATAGTTTGATCAGAGTGGCATCAGTTATTCTCAGACATGTAGAAGAAAAAAAAAAGATTCTCCTTCTCTATTTTGTCTGTCCGTAAAAATCGGACTTCACTCAGATGCCGAATGCAGTCCGAATAGCCGTCGTCAGAGAAAATCGAGCTCTTAAAGTAATTTTATCTTAATCTCTTCTATTACGAGTGGGAAATATGTGACTAACCAGGCTTCGTACTGCGGATCCATCAGCGGAGCACAAATGCTGTGTAAATCGACCTCTTCATCACGGGGATGATATCGGTCCTGATGGTGCCCAGTATGTCTCTGTCAGCAATGCAATTATAAAATATTAGGAATTAAATAAAAATTTGTATGAGGTAATTGCTAATTATGTAGTTCTCTAATGAAATTAAGGTGGCACAAGTTCTCTTTCCTGTGACTTTTGGCAAAGCCATAGATTGTAAAGGTGATTGTCAAATACTTGAAAAGTGCCCATGGATGTTCTGGCCTGCTGTAAGTGTAGGAGCTGGGACAGCTCTGCCTAATCCTCAGATGTCAGCTTTCTGTCATCCCAGCATGTGACACAAAGCTTGCCTCTCAGCACAGAAGTATTAAGAGACTGGAGTAAGCCAGGCTTCTTCTTGCATGCGTGTACGTTTGCTGGGGGACAATGCTTGCTGGATATTTTATTCTGCTGAGAAAAGAGGCCATGAACTACTACCAAGTAATTTTGGAAAAATTAAAACTGCTAAGAGTATGACTGCAATGTAAAAAAAAAAGGCTTAAATGTCTTCTGATCGGGATTATGCTTTTGATACACCTGTCATCATCGCTAAAGCTCTAGGATTCCAGTTACATTGGCCATCTTAATCGCAAGGCCTCCTGAGGTGGATATATCAGAGAGAGGATCCAGAATCAGGAGAAGAGGCCTCCTCGTAGAATATGAGCAGCGGTGCACAGGTTAACCTGCCCAACAGTAGGGTATTGTCAAGCAGCTCGCTCAAGGAGAGGTCTGAGCACTCTTTTTTTCTGTTTTACTACTACAGGATGGAGGATGAGGCAGTTCTGGACAGAGGGGCTTCATTCCTGAAGCATGTCTGTGATGAAGAGGAGGTGGAAGGTAAGACCATGACTAATTCTTCGTTTATGTAACATACTGTATATTGCTACCTTTATGTTAAAGAGCATCCCTAAAATTTTAAAAAAATTTATACAGCTGATTAATAGATATATGCATTTCTGCAAAAATGAGGTAGCAACCAATACAGCAGTTAGTGTGTTATAGTCCTAATTAGCTAATATGTTTTATACCGCAAATATATGACAGGCCTTGCAAACTATGGTATAGCGGTATTAAAACAAATATCAATAAATTATATTTTTTGCTATTTTCGTTTCATAACAGGGATTGTTAGTTTTAGGGCCCCACTTGTAGAGTGTCCTCTTAGTAATGCTCAATTAATACAACGCCACTCCCCATTTGAAGTCCCAGCAGTGGGACTTCTGGGAATAAAGGGTTGATCTAATTGGGACCTCGAAAGTCTGACTTTCTAAAAGTGGTTTCATCATGACTGTTAAAAGGGTTTTCCTTTATGTAATAATCGGTGGCCAATTATTAAGCTATGGGGTTGCTTGAAATCACCGTTAAACGACAATTGCATTTGTGTAACTAGTTCAAAGTCTCAATCAAGCTGTCAGGTTCCCTTTCATTTTAGTCTATGGGAGCTTCGTTCTGAGTTCTCATAAACGTAAACTGAGAAATTGACCTCTGGTCCAAGCAGATGTTGTGTGAGCCAGCTGGTCACAACTGTGGTCACATGATCCTGAAGAGGTATCGGAGCGGCGCTGGAGATGGTAGAGGACATCAACTGGTAAGTATTCTAATGCATTAACATGCACAATACCGACTGATATCAGAGGCGCAATTATCACAAACAAAAGGCCGGATTGGTCCTCTAACTGTTTTGGAGCCATATTGAACATCACAATGTACACAATGTTAAAAAGAATACAAAATAATGGATTTTTCAAGTTTTCAGATATTGGTAAAAACAAATATTGCGATCAAGTTTATGCTTCACAATCAATTACTGCAAAAAGCGTCACAGTATAAAAATTGCTGATGTGCTTAATAGGAAAAGTACAATGTTTCCTGCCGACTTTTGTGATAGTGTTAGATTTTAGTAATGCTCCATATAAGTAAAAGATGTGTCCTAAAGTCCTAAAAATGATTACTTCCAGCTGACTTGAACAATGGACATGGTGCAACCTGTTTTTACTTACCTGACATGTTGGCTTTGTAAAAGGATTTAAGACATGTCTGAAATACAGTAGCTACTGGTGTTTCTCCATATAGAACATATTATTATTTATTATTAGAGCGCCATTTATTCCATGGCGCTTTACATGTGAGGAGGGGTATACGTAATAAACAGGGGTACAGTAATCTTAAACAATACAAGTCGCGACTGGTACAGGAGGAGAGAGGACCCTGCCCACGAGGGCTCACAGTCTGACATCTTGGCTTCTCACTCATAAAACACTCTGTATTCATCAGGGTCTTGCTGAGAGTTAAGAGTCAATTTTTACACACAAGTAGTACCACAAAGAGGTGACACCTTGCAAAACGTAAATAAAGGTGCCCCTACCAATATTACATGTAGTAAGGAAAGCTAAGGGGGGACTCCCATGACGGTTCATACTGTGATTCACATTAAGTGGGGACTGGGAATCACTATTTTCTGAAGAGATTTATATCTTTAAAAGAAAATAAAGCTGTTCTTAAGCAGTTCTTAAGACTTGTCATCTGGCCCAGATAAGTTGGTGAAGCTCTTTTAATTAAAGACACACACACACACACGAAATGTAGTAGAACAATAACACCGATAATATATTTTCTTCCTATACCACACATTTTGTATGAAACAAGTTATTCTCTAGGTGAAACCATTTTAAAGGGAATCTAAAGTTTTACATATGTCTCACATATCAGACCAAAAACTGGTTTTAGTCTGTAAAATACATCACATGAAGTTTTTTTCTTGGAGACCATGTCTAGAGACTTGGGAATATTATATGCGGATATGTCCTCTTTGTTTCTAAACTAAACCAGTAGTGCCAATAGGTTTTCCGTAACTACGGCTTTTATTTGCTTCTCAAGCCCTGTGTCTAAATGCCCTGACCAAGGCATAATAGCTTGTTGGTGCCCCTCCTGGTACTCAGAAGTTGATGCACAAAATGTATAAGTCCCCTTTTTCCTAGATGTATACACCTGTGTATAACTTAAAAACCCATTTTTTTCAGTACTGTTCTATACTAGGGATCTGTTAGGGTTTCCATCTGCTCAAAATAGATGCAGGTCATATATAGTATATCTACAGAAGGTTGTTTCAAACATCTTGGAGATCTAACCACAGATCTTCTGTGGATGTATGCTTGCACAAATCCTCTCTTTTTATGTAATCCCAGACAAATTCAATGATATGGAGATCAGGGCTATGTTAGGGCTCAATCATAACTTACAAAACTCCTTGTTCTCCTTTACGCTGAAGAGAGTTTTTAATTATCCATCATGTAATAATACCGCCAAGGAGATGTCTAATTAGCTCAAAATGTATTCTGCAGCGCGACAACATACAGGCATAGTAATTAAGACCTATCTTGAGGGCCCTAATGTCAACACCATCAAGTCTGTCTGGGATTATATGAAAATACAGAAGGATTTGCACAAACCTACATTCTTAGAAGATATTTGGTTAGTTCTCCCAAGATATTTGCGACAACCTCCCAGCCGAGTTCCTACAAAAACTGCATACAAGTGTACCTAGAAGAATTGATGGTGTGATGCTCTTTTGAAGGAAAAGGGAGGTCAAGCCAAATCTAAATTTTCTTTTTCATTTTCTTTTGTTCGTTCTCTTAGCTTTTGGTAATTGAGAAGTATAAAACATTAACCCCTTCACCCCCAAGGGTGGTTTGCACGTT